>VSMD01135695.1:0-56257 GCA_008750895.1 Mirza zaza | reverse complement strand
TAGAATGAGTGCCGTGGCGTCACCCTAGCTCACAGTAACCTCAAACTCCTGGGCTCAAGCGATCCTCCTCCCTCAGCCTCCCGAGTAGCTGGGACTACAGGCATGCGCCACCATGCCCAGCTAATTTTTTCTATATATATTAGTTGGCCAATTAATTTCTTTCTATTTATAGTAGAGACAGGGGTCTCGCTCTTGCTCAGGTTGGTTTCGAACTCCTGACCTCGAGCAATCCACACGCCTCAGCCTCCCAGAGTGCTAGGATTACAGGCGTGACCCACCGCGCCCAGCCCACATCGGGATTTTTATTTCTAACCTCTTGTAAACCAGTAGTTGTGTAAAATACAATGAAAATGAAATGTGAAACTGCCTTAAAAGTCTCTAAAATGCTTCCTCTCAATTTCTACATTTGTCACAGCCCAGCAATCAATAGATAACTGGTCCACAGAAGACACTTTGGTTAGCACTGGCCTAGACCATTAAGGATATGATTTTGGCTTGATCCTTGACCTACCTTCACTCCAGATACTGGATAGATGATTCTGATTGCCTGAGGATGTGTTGTCTGTAGTATTAATAAGACACTGTATTGTCTTATCTGGCTCAAGCAAACCTTTAGCACAGGTGTGATTTAATCACCCAAAAAAAGAGAGAATGAGGACTTCACCAAACTTACAAGAACAGCTAGCCTATGCCAGCCTGTTTAATAAATTCTTATTGCAGATTTTGGACTGGGGCTGCTTTCATTATAACCTGACAGATTAGTTGTAGATTAGCAACTAATCTTCATTGGTAGCTACTATTGTCTACAAAAAATAAAAACACTAAGAATTTTACATGACAAAATTTGGCCTAGGTTAATATGCAACCATCAGCACCTAATATATAAGAAGTGATATTGGCCATGCTTGGTAGCTCATGCATGTAATCCCAGCACTTAGGGAGGCTGAGGCAAGAGGATTGCTTGAAACCAGGAGACTAGCCTGGGCAACACAGTGAGATCTGAGGGACAACAAAAGAGTAAAAAAAAATTAGCCAGGTGTGGTAGAGTATGCCCATAGTCCCAACTACTCAGAAAACTGGGGGAGGAGGATTGTTTGAGCCCAGGATGAGTTCAAGGTTACAATGAGCTATGATTGTGCCCACTGCACTCCAGACTGGGTGACAGTAAAACCCTGTCTCTAAAACAATAACAATCATCAAAAAGGTATACTGACCCATAACTTTAAAATTATAACAAATGGCTATAAAGTATGCTGAGTTCTTTTTGAGAAATATTTTACCTTAAGATACTGCCTCTTGGACAAAGACCTCATGATCTAACAATTGTCTCTGAGGATAGCAATGAGGCTGAAGGAGCAGATTCAGAGCCATGGTTTATATAATCAGAATATCTGAACAACAGTCTAGAATGAACTGAAAAAATAAGAGTGTCTTTGGTTATTGGCACCACGCTAAGATATAAGGTAAGGACTCAATAAATCAGTATTCAATATACTAAAAATGTGTAGTCTCTTCAAAAGGATTATAAGAAATCCCAACATATTAAAAAGACTCACCATAGTGTAAGTGTGATACCACATATACTCAAACCTCTAACAGGATTTCCCTGGAACCTCAATCCAAGTTTAAAAAAAATATTTCTAATTAAATACCCCAAAAATAGTTTTCCTATAAAATGTAATTTTCTGAAAGCTATAATTTAAGACTAACATAAAAAGATAGTATTTGAGGTTTATATTTTCCACATGTGTACTGATGATGGCAGTGGCCTGGTTTGATGACAGAGGCCAAGGAGAAGCAGCCCTTTTTACTATGTTGCTGCCACTGTAGCTAAGAGAGAGGGGCAGTCAGAGGACATCTGAGCATCTAACAGCTCTTAAATTGAGAGGCCTAAGGAGTCACTGCTGAGTATTCTCACCCCTGGAAAGATAGTCATGCAGGGACCTAAAAGCATCGCCCCAAACATAGACCAGATGAGATCCAAATCTTCTCCACACAGGAGTTGCAATTAACTCCATGTTTATAGCTGCATGTTTTGATTATTTCAGTCCATGACAGTTACCTGTGGTTTGGGAAACATTTATTTATCTTTGTATGTATCATAATGCCTAGCACAATACTTCATAATGTGATAAGCACATAATAATTATATTTTCAAATGTATCTGTTTAATACTTTCATGTTTTAACCATTAGAATCAGAAAGCTAACAAAATGCTATTAGTAGCAATTATATTTCTCTAAAAACAACTTCACTGACATGAGATAAATTTATATTCTTGTTCTTTCATTTATTCATTCGTTCATTCAAATATCTATACAGAGCCTACATATCTAGGACTGATAACTTCTGGATATTATAGAAAGAAAATGAAAACATCCAAGTTAGTTTTCCCAAAGCTAGGATGTTACGGGGGCAGGGAGACGAGCGGAGTAAAACTGTTAAAAAAAGAGATAATAAATTCAAGTACATAATCTCAAAGAAAATCAGATTCCCCTTAAAGATTCCCATATACCACCATTTTATGTCTGATAGATGGCAAAGAATAAGAAAAAAAAAGATAAATGTTAAAAGATAAAGCATCAGCAAAGTATTACAGGGTCAGATAGTATTTTCTAAGATGTGTTTAGCCCAAGGGAGGATTTAAAACCTTCAAACTAGGAATAATCTGATAAGCGTATCTACAAAATGATATAACTTATAAAAGATCTGCTAAGCAGTATCCAACTCTTGGCTTTGGGAGACAAAAACTGTCAAGGTACTGTCAAAAATTATGACTTTTATAGTGACAGAGAAAGCAAAATAAAACACAGATTTTCTTTATGCTCCAATTTCTTACTTTCATCACCTACATTATCCCCTGCCTTTCTGTCTCCAAAATCCATTCCCACTGCTAGAAAAAATAAGGGAATCACACAAACGAGGACATTGACAAAACTGAGCTTTTTTCAACCTCACCTCACTTCTTTCATTTACATACATGTTCACTCCCTGTTATACCAACCACTTGGTTGACACTTTTTTTTCTAACTCTACATAAATATTCACATATACTTGATCCTGTTGTGCTCATCCAAATTTAGGATGATATGAAATTTTCAAATTCATTCTTGTCTAAAGAAACTAAAGTACTGCTTTTATAAGTTAGAAATATAACAAAGCATAAAACTGCAGAGTCTGATGGTAATGTCAATAACTTACTAATACATATAATAAAACTTGCTGCAAATGGGACCCTTTTCCTAAATGAAAAGTGGAAAATTTATAGAAGCTTATCTCCACATTTAATTTGAAAGCAATAAAACTTTGAAAAGTGTTAGGATTTTAGTAGTAAGGATAATTTTCTACTGAAAAATAATAAGGATAGCCATTTTAAAACACTCAAAAGTAAATGAAAACTAGCAGTGAGCTCCACTAGCAGTAAAAAAAAAAAATGAAATCCAAGCTAAAATGTTGTAGAATGCTACTGTGGACAAATACTCATGAGGATACTTTCATTGGAGCGTTAAATGGTAGGGCTGCAGCTGATTCAGGAAAATGATTAACAGTCTGAGAAGGATAAAAATTCATATCTCAATTCCAGACTATATGGATGAAAATTTTAAATTATAAATATTCAAAAAATAATTTCAAAATTAATTTTTAATTAATGTATAGCAATCAAAAATAATAGCTTTAAAATAAAACATTTCTTCAACAAATATTTATTGAGTACAGTCAGCCCTCTGTATCTATGGGTTCTACATCCACAGATTCAACCAACCACAGATCAAAAAGATTAAATAAATAAATAAAAATACACATTTTAAAAATATACTTTAACTCTTTACCTAGCATTTACATCATATTAGATATAAGTAATCTAGAGATGATTTAAAGTATATAGGAGAATGTGAGTAGGTTATATGCAAATATCACCCCATTTTACATAAGGAATTGAGCATGCACAGATTTTGCATCTGTAGAGGTCCTGGAACCAATCCCCTGCGGACACTGAGACACAACTGTTCTTATTCTGTACTGAACACTGAACTCAGAGATCATAAAGTAACGATAATTGAAATACCTTCAGCACCCAAGGACCTCACAATTTCGTGGGAGACATAATATAAATGCCATAGTCTGAGAAGTGCCATAATCAGGATAAATATGGAATGTTGTAGATGCACATTGGAGGGAGGAATGGATTTAGCCCAGTTATGGAGGGAGAAATAAACAGCCAAGCAAAGACAGGAGCATGTAGCTGGGTACAGAAGGATCACTGACAAGGAGAACGGGGACATGACTGACGAGCCAGGGAACCCTTGCAGCATGCAGGAGGGCCTAGAGTCATGACAAAGAAGAACCTGGAGTTTGAGAATTCCAAGTAGTTCAGGATTAGATGACTGAATACTGGGGTGTGAGTGAGGTGGGGAGCAGCAAATTGAAGAAGTACATAGGGACTAGAAAAATAAACAGTTAAAATAGACACTCAATAGGTCAAAAGTAACTGGAAATTCACCTTGATGAGACCAAATGGATCCTAATGTAATAGAGTTTGACAGACCCTGAAATATTAACATTTTAAAGAAATGTGCCCAGCCAAAAGAGGCCTGATCAGTCTGGCACATACAAAAAAAAAAAAAAGGCACTATTCAGGAGAAAGTATGCTTAGCAAACTCCAAGTGTTATTGTCCCAGGGCAAGGTAATCTGTACTGTGAAAAGAATTTTCCATAGTCCCATGACACTTTCAAATTATATAACTTAATCATTCATTCAATAAAGAAATATGTATTAAATCCTACTGTGTACATTCTTCTGTATACCGAGAATACAGTGATAAATAAAATAATCAAAAGTCCCTGCCCTCATGGAGCATGCATGCCAGTGAGGAAAGACAATTAAAATGTAAATGAACATATTAATAAATATATATTGTAATGGTAATAGAAGTTATAGAGAAAATATAGGAGCGCTGCAATTTTAAATAGGAAAATCAGAAGTTGTGGGGGAAACGTACTACAATGTCTGCAGGAAGGAGAAAGAATAACTAAGACACAAGAGAAAGCAAACAGCTCTGTGGCCTTGTGTTTATAATTTGGCTCAGGCTAGAAAGAAAGAATATGTTAGGTACTCCAAGTGACAATTACACTTCTCACTGTTAAATTCTGATTGAATCGCTAGTTTCTGTGCTTGATGAGGCCAAGTTTCTGAATCTTCAATATTGAAGGCCAGACGTTGGTCCACAACAAACCCACCAAGTGAAGTGAATGCCATCCCCTGGGGCTCTTCAGGGAAAACCAAATGACTTCTTAAACCTTCTCCAGTCGTTGGCAGCAGTATGAAGGATGAACCACAATGTGGTGAGACTAGAGAAAAGATGACCAATGACAACACAGGTGTCATCGTTAAGGAGGAAATGAAGGTGCTCACAGACAGGCAGATACTGGAGAAGGGAGTTAAATTCACCTGTTCTCAATGGAAAGTAGCGTGAAGAAAGAGGAGGAGAGTAAGAAGGAAGATCAAGTCAAAAAAGAGCAGAACAGCTTAAATTTAATTAGAGGTGGCTGTACGGGTAAGTAGGCATTCCTTGTGATTTAAGGAATAGAAACCCTTAATCTAATCAAATTTTCAGGAAGATAGTGATTTTTTTCAAATGGAGTTATAATTTAAAGAACCCAAGTTCAATAAATGCAAATTTTAAAAAGTATAAAATGTAAGAGTTATAACCAGAAAAGACTTTAGTGTAAGGTGTGGAAATTAAAAGAGTACTTAATATTCAGTCATGATGCTTTTTTTAGTTTAAAACTAATTAAGTATAACATTTTAAAATATGCATTTCATACAGTTAGTAATCGAAGCATGGTTAGTATCTTGGGCAACATTTACCATAACCCTACTGAAAACATTTGAAGATGACAGGTCGGTTAACCATTTCACAGAATTTTCTTTTTTCAAAGATTTTAACCAAGGGCATGGCTGGAAAATGAAATCCATGTTTATTACTAAGAATAATAATATTAGTCAAAGATATAAAACCCTGCTGCAAATATAAGTGTAATTTACATACAGGGAACATTTCAGAAAGAACTACATTCAAGTGCTTTGGAGCTTTTGTGTGATTTTTTTTTCCCCAAGAAAATGTTCAAATACTTTTCTATGTCACATGTTCAGGAAAAAAAAATTGAATAAATTGCATATACTGAATATTTTATGAGGGAGTTTGAGAGACACTTACCCAGTATTGATGGAAATGATTTCTATCAGTGGATTCTTCCTAATCTTGGGCAAATCCAATCGCGCTCCCCCCAACCGCTTTCCATTATCCTTTTTCTGACCCAGCAGTCTCACAGAGTGACCTTCAAATCAAGCACATAAATAGCATGAGTCACACACTTCCCTTTAATTTAATGCTTTCAACAAATGTGTTAATGCTTGCATTTAACTTTTTCTTTTTATGGATGAAAAAAAAAAAAACAATCTAGAGAACATGTGATTATTTAAGCCTAAAAATACTGTCAAAAGGAAAAACAGCTGTGTTCAAGACCTACAGGCAAAAGTGCTTTGTTTATAATATTTGCACTTTAATATTGCACAGATGAGAAAGAGAAACTGAAATATACTCAAAATATCATTCTGCAGGTATGAATGCTCACTAGCACAGACCAGACATGCATGTGTCATAGGAAGGGTTCACTTGGGCACTGGGCCTGCGTGCCTGCGTTGCAGAAGAAATTAGTTAAAAAAACAAAGCAAAACCAGAGTATCTGCTCAAATCAAAGCAAACAAGAAATCAAAGAAGAATCAAAAAGCTGAGATAAAATGGCACTTTAGGGCTAGATTTTTTTAAAAACAAACAAAACTTTTAAACTTCTTTTTACAAAATGTTACCAGAGGAAATCAGACCACTTCTAAGAGCCATAGAATTTTAAAATAATTTCAGATAGTACAGAGAATTTCCATGCCCTTCAGATTCCCTAATTATTATTTTACCATATTTACTATGTCATTTGCTCTTCTTATAAACAGACATTATTTGTATAACTTAACTGAGGCATAGCCTATAAAATTCACCCATTGTAAGAGTACAATTCAATGCTTCTAAATAAATTTAAACAGTTTTGCAATCATCACAATTACCCAGTTTTTGAACATTTCCATCACCTCCCCCAAAATTCCCTCAAGCTTATTATAGTGCATCTCCATTCCCATACCAAATATAGCACATTTTGTTAATCCACTGACCAGCTGATAGACATCTGGAATTTTTGTAATTAATAGCTTCTATCAACATTCACATTTTTGTATGGACATACATTCTCATTTCTCTTGGATAGATTCCTAGGAATAGAATTGCTGGGTCATGTGGTAAATATAACTTTTTAAGAAATGTTTTCCAAAATGGTGGTACCATGTTATATTCCCACCAGCAATGTATGAGGTTTTGAGTTTCTTCAAATCCTGGCCAACACAGCATGGCTTTTTTTAATAACGGCCATTCTAAATGGGTGTGTAATAGTACATTAGTGTTTGAATATGTATTTCCATAATGACTAATGATGTTGAGCACATGTTCATGTGATTATTAGCCAAATGTATTTCTTGTTCAGTAAAATGTTGTGGTGGTTAATTTTATATTTGAACTTGACGGGGCCATAGGATGTCCAGACATTTTGACCAAACACTACACTGGGTCTGTGCGAGTGTTTCTGGATGAGATTAATCTAGGAACTGGTAGAATGGGTGAAGCAGATTGCCCTCCCAATGTGAATGGGCCTCATCCAATCAAATGAAAGCCCAAACAGAACGAAAAGGCTGAGTGAGTTCCTCTTGACTGACTGTATGAACCAGAAAACTGGTCCATTCTGGCCTTTGGACCCATACTAAACATTGGCTCTTCTTGGCTGGGTCTCAAGCCCGCCAGCTTATGGACTAGAACTCACACCATTGACTCTCCTGGTCCTCAGGCCCTGGACTCAGACTGAAACTACATGTCGGCTCTCTCAGGTCTCCAGCTTGTGCACTGCAGATCTTGGGACTCCTTGGCCTGCATGACTACGTGTGCCAGCTCCTAATAATATAGCTCTTTCTGTATACACATCACATCAGTCCTGACTAACAGAAATGTTTACTCCAGTATTTGCCAATATTTTAATTAGAGTATGTCTTATTAAGCTGTAAGAATTCTTTATATGTTACAGTTATAGGACCTTTATCAGATATGATTCATAAATATTTTCCCTCAGTCTGTGGCTTATATTTTCACTTTCATGGCGGCATCTCTTGAAAAGTAAACGTTTTTCAATTTAATGAAGTTCAATTTATCAACTTTTTCCTTTTATGGCTCATGGTTCTAGAGACACATCTAAGAACTCTCCCCATCCCAAGGCCACAAAGTTATCTCCTATGTTTTCTTCTAAATGTTTTATTGTTTTAGCTCTTATATTTAAGTCTAGGATCTACTTTCTTACTTTTTGTATTTAATATACAGTAAGGGTCTAAATTCCTTTTTTTCATATGAATAGTCAATTGTCCCAGTACTATTTCTTTTCCTTCTTCCTCTTTTGTGCTATTGTTGTGATGCATATTAACATATCTAGTAGTATACAGTAGTCCTCCCTTATCTGTGGTTTTGCTTTCCAGTTTCATAAGTTAATAAATATAATAAGATATTTTGAGAAAGAGAGAGACTGTGTTCACATAACTTTTCTTACAGTATGTTGTTACAATTGTTCCATTTTGTTATTATTATTGTTAATCTCATACTGTACCTAATTTGTAAATGAAATTTTATCATAGCTCTGTATGTACAGGATAAAACATAGCATATATAGAGTTAGGTACTATCTACAGTTTCAGAAGGTCTTAGAACGTATCCCCCATGGTTAAGGAGGGACCACAGTAAAGCCAAAAATACAGTGCTATAATTATTGTTTTATATATAATTGTATGTTTTTTAATAAGAAAAAATGTAAAAATATGAAGAGAATACTTTATATATACCCATATAAGTCTCATTTCTAGAACTTTCCATTGCTCCTTGGAATTCAAGTTATCATTTAGTACCACTTCCTTTCTGCCTGAAGATCTTTCTTTAGATTTCTTATAAAGCTGTGTGTATGCATAACCTCTAGTCAACTCTAGGTATATAGAGAGCTTCTCAAGCCTCCTATTGCTGCCTCATTTCCCAGAATTCCCTGTTAAACCCCTGGCCAGTCCGCCTGTCCACTGCTTACACCTAATAGGCCAGCAACTTCAGTCCAGTAGAGCTGCATACTTTCCCTGTCATTTGCCATCACAATCTCCACTGTACCTAACAGTTCTCAACAACAACTGAGCTGCCTCAGGAGAAGCAACAAAGCTCCTGGTTTTCACAGCCCACTTTGCCCTGGTTGAACAACCTTGCCCACAGAGAACAGAAAATGGAAGCAGCCTTAGCACCAATACCACAGGATTCACAGTTCTTACCCAAAGCTCAGTTGCTTTCACGAATACACACATCTTAGTTTATTGCATGTGTTGAGTGGATTTCCAGAGTACTGACATAATTTGTTTTTGATCATTTGTCCAGTTTTATCATTGCTTTTGGAGGGAAGATTTGATCTCTTCATGCAATCATGCCAGAAGCAAATGAAATGCAACTTTTTAAAACCAATTAAGATAATTTCAAATACATATAATTAGAATGGATATAAGATACTAAGTAATTATATACATGTTTCATCAGCCCTCATTTCAGAAAGACATATTGCTTAGGCATCTCCCATACAGACAGCTTTTCATGACCAGAAGTAATAAAACCATCAGTCATAGCCTTTTTGCACTAATCACTTTAATAAGAAACATTAAGCACTTCATCCATTCTGAAAATTTCTGCACTAACATAGAAACATGCTAGAGTCAAGCAAGCATTTGGTATAACAGATTCCACAGATTTTCAAGATAAGTTAAACTCTTTGGCCAAAAGTCCAGTTAATGAAGAGGTGAGCAAGACTGGCATGATACCATAATAGTTCTCTGAGAGATGCCAAAAGTTCAATAATAACTATGCAAAGGCATGCTATTTTCATACTAGCATGAGACAAATTTCATTATATCCTGCTGAGACTCCAGTAATATGCAGCCTGCACTAATAACATTTGATAAATTATTCATCTTCACTATCTACATTCAAATAAAGGAACATATCTCTGTCTGATGATATAATGAGTTATTTTCTAATCCAATGATTCATTAAAGAGTGGCAGACCTAACAATAGTCTGTGTTTTTTTAAATTGAAAAATATAGTACACTAAAGACAAAGTAGGAAATAACATAAAAGTCACTTGTTATGTCTGGCCAAAGATAAAAGGAAGAAAATTCAACCATAGAACAATGATTTCTTTAAAAATAGACTAGTGGAATAAAACTTTTATTTGTGATATACTATCTCTTTTAGAAATCCTCTTTCACACAGAACTGGTGTTTCAAATTAATTCCTTAAATCTACAGATGATAGAATCAAAACATATTGTGAATCACTACCAATTTTACATGCAGTTATCAATATTGTTGCAATCTAAAACTGAAATTTGACAGACTAGAGAAGAAAACTGAATGAGATGTCTTAAAGAGATGATATCTTTGAAAAGAAAAGGCGAGGAAACAAGGACTCTGGTCCAGAGAAACATGCTGAGGGAGTTGAGATGTGAAAGGTAAAACAGAAATTTCTGGAGCAAATTTACCCTGAAAATGAACATGTTACACTTCTGATGGGACCACGAAGCAAAGATTGCAATTACACACTGACACGTTCCTTCTTTTTTGATCCCTTCTTGCTAGCCACTGATATCTAGCATTGTGATAGAAAAAGAAAGGTTGCTCAATGAGAACTGATTTATTTTGTGACTACTGTGAATCACTCTTTTGGCTGGAGTGAAGGGACAGAGAGAAAAGAAAGAAACCAGGACAACAGAGCTGAAAAGAAAAAAGGAGTGAGGGTTTTTTTTTTTCCTTTACATCATTTCAATCCCATGTAGTAAGAAATTAAAGGAGGAAGTATTAATAGGAACAGATGGGGAAGAATGATGCACAGTGTGACCAGATCAACTGATAATGACATGAGAGCACTGAGGAGATGGTGATAAAGATGTAAAGTGATTAAAATAGAGATATGCAATTTTAATACAGGGATGCAAAAAGAAGACTGCCATCTATACAGAATGAGACATAAGCAAATGTTACTTTTCTGAGATCTTTTATCTTTTCCATTTTAAATGTAAATTAACATTTCATCTCCTCTAAATAATGGTTAAATGTGTCTCCGTAGGTTTATTAATCATCTTTATTAAACATCTCTCTAAATTGTTACTTACAATGTCACATAAAATTCAACCCCATTAAAACCAAATTCAATGTTAGGCCTTCAGGTTCAGCAGTTATTTATAAATCAGCTACAAACCACTGATTCCATGCTGGTTTTCACATTTGATGTAATCCACTATAGAATGTTACCAGTTAAAATCATATTATAAAACTTTGAACCAAAAAGCTTTTTATAAAACTCACTGTTATGTGCACATTTCTGAATTCACAATACTGAAAAACCCATGTAAAAACCAAAGCACTATACATTATTTATACAATAATTGTCATACTAGTTGAATCAATATTCAATGTTGCCTATTGATCTTTAAGAGCAAAAATCTTTTCTAAACCCCACAGTGCTAATTTCATTGAATATTACTAGAGCTGAGGGAAAACATCCCACCCATATATACTAGAAAGCCCATATCAGGAAGCCAATTATAATGGTCATTCACAAATAGAAAAGAACTAACCCCTGGAACATAAGCACGTATATTAATTGTGTGATAGAAATATGACTGCCTACAAAACACATTTATTAACTAAATTATGCTCCTATACACAAACCAATCTTCCCTCCTTTAATTTGCACAAGCTAAAGTGGGTGGTACATATTAGCTTTAGAATATCATTATATATTACAGAAATATCAATGATCTGGCAACTTGGACTCCTACTGCTGATTTTTTTCCCTTTAACTTCTTTTTCTTCTAAAGGGTTTATAAACAGCCAGACTTTTCTTCAATGCTTTATTCAACCCACCTATTTTTAAAGGCCATTCATTGTTTCCTGAATATGTGACCACCCACCTACACCACCACCAGAGAGGGCTCATGCCAAGTTTTCTTGATCTCTTGCTGACTGCTCTCACTTCACACAAATTCGGTTCTGTTAAGTACACATTGAGAAGACTTGTCTGAAACCTAAGCTCTGGCTCGGCCTGCTGGAAATCTTCCTAGTAAAGCAATCCAACATGATGGTGGGGCAGAGGGCAGAAGATTGGCAGAAAATTCAAGCAAAAAGAAAAAAATGAGTAAATATACTACAGACATCAATTCTCATTTAAGTCAATTTGGTCATATCAATTTGAATATTTAAGAATATGAGACAAGAGTGTTCAATTTAATCTCTTTTTCTATAAAATCTTCAGACTTATGATTTGAGACATCCTTAACAGGCATTTTTAACTACTCAATTACAAAGAAAAACAAAAGTATAGTCAAAGTTTGTCTCTACTCCGTTCACTATCACTCCTCATTTGTAGGTACTTTCCAGGAGAAAAAAAGGATTTTCTGATATTCATACTAAAGTGTGACTCTCCCTTGAAATATTTTCATCTTAAAAGAAGAATATAAAACAAGGAAATTGGGTTAAATGGAAGAAGCAGCTTGATGATAAGTCCAGGTTAGAAAACTTTACATGTAATGCTAGAATTAACTCAAAAACACCACCATATCAATACAACTGAAGCTCTAAATCAGGCATCCTCAAACTATGGCCCATGGGCCACATGCGAGCTGCCTACCACATTGCCCCCCTGTTTAAAAAGTTTGAGGACCCCTGCTCTAAATCTTAGCTACTTAAAGAATATCTTTCAGCAAGTATGAAGAGTTTAAATGTTAATTAGAACGACACCTAGAAAAAGATATTAAAATGAGGAAAGAATAAGAATCAACTGTCCAAAAAGACAGAACTCGAAGCATAAATCAGAGTATAAATAAAAAGAGCCTACTAAGGTACTGACGTTACCTCAGCACATTTCCAGAGTTTAACAACACATGAAGAATTCAACACCTGGTAGGAGAGTGGACTGGGGAAGAGGTTAAGGTAAGATCATAGTACACAGTTTCAATCCCTAGAAATTTGAGAAATATTTAACATTAAAACTCCTATTACACCCAAAAAAATCTATAATACTGTCAAATTTACATACAGACGGGACATATGGAAAAGAACACGGAAAGATGAAAACATTTGTTGGAATAGAATTTTCTTAGGCAATTTTTTTTCTATTTGCACACTATTGCAAACATAATAAGTTATATTAGACAAAGGATACATACAACAGATAATCCACATTTCTTAAATAGAGACACCTTCTGGGGGCAAATTACAATAAGCATTTAATTTTATGTTTTAACACATTGACTGATACACTAGAAAAAAAATTTTTTCCTTGGGGCCATTGTGTTTTATTATAAAAATACAATAAAAACTTTGAAAACAATCCTTTCTAATTTAATGAAAAATTTATTTTTTATTGTTTTCTGTGCATGAATTATATGCAACTTGAAAAATAGTTCTTGTGGCTCCCAAGGTGAAGAGATGTGTGAGTTACAACATGTGCTTCACAAAGTCCTGGACTCGAAACTAGTGTGAGTTAAATACAACTCACATGGCAGTTAATGTGTTAATTACTGTATCTTTTGCAAGCATATATGCTTCTTATGACCGTAGGAGGAGATGTGTGGTGCCAATTTATTTTTCATAATCTCCATCAAGTACACATCAAAACATTCAAAAGTCAAAGCAGTCCTACATCAATAATTCAACATTAGTACCAACCCTTAATAGAACTCCTCAGATCATTCACTGTCTTGCTACAATAGACACTGCTGAATTCTAAATTTGTTAAATGGTTCCAAGGCTTTTGTATTTACAAAAGCAAAGCCACGAATGCTTCTGTTTCAGTATGTAAGGCATCCACGGCAGCAATAAAGAACATGACCATTTCTCACGCCCAAACCTATATTCCCAAAGTTACAGTACCCAGTGATGAAAGCAGAGATAACAGACCTTATGATACATGATGCTCAAGCTGCTGGGGAATGAGAATAGGAAAATACAAGACATAAGGAACTTGTAAGCCAGTTTAACTTCTAAAACTGAAGTTCAGATCCCCACTTTTGATCACCAATGAAAAGTTCACGTCTCCCCCTGCTATCATTCAACTCAAGCCACCAAAAATTGTGACAGAAGAGATGGAAAGCAGAGAAAGGTAGACTGGTCCCATCCGTGTTGCTTTAAAAATGCTTGCCTGACCTTACTGCTATTCCTTTCATCTCCAATCGGGAGCTGAACAGTCTTGTACTACAGGCAATCAATGGGAGGAGGCATCTGGAGCTTTAACACACTAACTGCCATGTGAGTTGCATATACGAACTTAGAAAATGATGTATGGAATATTATCTTATCAATATTTAAATATAGCATAAAGACTCCCCAAATACACCCTTCTCACCCAAAAAGCACACTCCATCCTGAGCCACCACATTGAGTTCTGCCTTAAAGGGATTTAAGATTTTGAGGAAAGTGGACTCATAAATAAATAACTGGAATAAAGTGTCAGAGATGGTCTAATCAATGTTTTTAAGTACAGAGGGACACCATGAGGGAACGGTCGCCTCTTCCAGGGAAAATCAGGAAAGGCTTCAAGGAGAGGTGATATTACAGTCTGCGAGGCTGAGCAGGTAGGATACAATTTATATACATGATTATATCTATTTTACAGTACATTTTGCTAAAATTCCTGCTTTTGGCTCATTTTCCACTTCTTAAAACCAATCTAGTTAAAAGCCTATCACTAAAACCAGATTTTGCTGAAAAGATTTATTAAAACTTGGCATGACAGGGCCCCAGAGTGAAAAACCACACCTTCCAAAGTGAAAATGCTTCTAAATATAATGTATGAAGTAGAAATTATGTGGGCTTGAGATTCTTAGTTCTAGACAAAAAGACTAATCAAACATTATTTTAAAATTTAATTTTAAGAAATCACAGTGTTGATTATAAAATGTGAAAAATTGAAAGTTATCTACATTAAAATACTCTGACTACAGCTGTGACACCTGGCCTAAATATATAACTAGGATTTAGAATATAGGATTTAAAACATATCCTTAAAAAATGTGGAAAAATTGTCTTAACCTAACTTATCACATGACAGTAAAAACTGTAAAAAGTATGTTTCACATTAAAACCTTCAAAAATAATCCCTAAAGTACACACTCAAGAGAATTTTCTCTGTAGAATCTCTTTATCAGCTTTTTTATGGTTAGACTACTTTCTTATTGATTGCTTACAGATAAGGAATACTTTTACTCACTTGTTTTATCATTTAAGCATCTTTACATCACAGTAAGACTAAAATATTCTACTCAGAATTTCTTTTAAAAATTAACAACTCTTCATTGACGCTTTACAAAAAAGTTTTTGTATTGGCACAAAATAAAATAGTAAATGAAACAGAAAGGGAAGAGTGAAAAAGAGATCAAAGAGGAAACGAGACACACGAAGGAATGAAATATATGAGAGAGGATCTAAAGGTAACTAGAAAAAAAGTGAGCACCGATCTTAAAGACCAGACATGAGGAAAGGAAATAATAAATGGGCCTCACTTTCTCACTCCCTTCCTTTCAATATAAACAGCTACACAGACTGGAACAAACAGGGTATTTGGGACAAGAGGACTAAGTTTCAAATTATAGTACACTGCTGCTGGGCTGCATAATCAGTAATGCCAGGCTTCCTGTGGAGTATAAATAAATTAACATATATGAAAAGAGTAAGCTACAAAGAGCTGGACAGAAGTTAATTACAATTGCTACTATAATTAATGCAACTGTACTCCTATCAAGACCTACAGTGCTAATGACGATTCTCAAAGCCAAGGTGGCAAGGAGGTTTTCAAAACTTTTAAACATTAGAAGTTTAAGTAAGACCCCATTTCTTTCAAAAGCTCTGGAGGGCTAGGAAATAGGTCACAAATAAACTGCATTGACAATGATAACCAAGTTTGTAAACGACTTGTTAAATGTATAAATTAGATTCAAGGTCATCCCTCTGAAATCACTCACTTGTACTGTGATACCCTTTCCTGAATGTGAGGGAAGAGGAAGAAGGCACAGGAGTGAACCTGAAACTGCACATGGTCCTGGGTAAGTCTAAGCACCTGTGCCCAGAAAGACGCACACTACAGTATCATGGCTGTTTTTCTGCCTGAGTCCACCTGAGTGGTATGATCCTCACCCAGCCATAACAATGGATCACCATGGCCACGAATCTAGGTGAGGGGCAGCAGGGCAGAATCTCCAGCCCCCAGTTTCCCCAGGTTCTGATCAACCAGCCTGTCATCTCCCTTCTCTGCCTAGGGTCCTGTTTAGCCACCATCCCCCTCCCAGCAAACACCCTTGAGAATCACTGATCCACCTGGTATTTCTTACCTTACATTAAATTCTCACAAAAATTTTCCCTCAGCAGCCCAAAGGCATCCACCAAGATTAAAACTACCTGCCTCAAATCCTGAAAATAAACATCCCTCTGGGTAGAAATGAAAGTTGTTTCAAAGACACACAAAATTCTTGAGTAACACAGGCAAGTACACTGCCTATCACTGCTCAAAACTGCAATATAACTGAAAGAGTCCACAAACTGGGCTTTACTCAAGACACTCTTCACTAGACAGTGCAGAGACACACCAAAGAAAAACACAGGGTATGTCTGCCTCAAACAACTTCAGCTTCATTTTCTAAGTAGGAAGGCATAAGGAAAGAAAAAATCTGACATGTAGAGATTGGGATGCTAGAAAAAGGCTAGTCACATTCTAATAACTTTTGCTGGAGATCACTGTCTAAAATGTCAACATCTCGTTCTAATGACAGACACTGAAACTCAATTTTATATTATAGACTCCTACACTCCAAGAATTTCAGAGTGGAAAGGACCTTCCATGTCATACAATTTCCAACTCAGGAAACTGAGAACCAGTGAGATGGCATGGATTGTTAAAGATAACACTGTTACAACTACTTTGTACTCGTGATAATTAAAAATTAAAAAATTTTTTAAAAAGGTGAAATTGTTAGTAGTAGAAACAAGCTTTTCAACATAGCTGTTCTGAGTCTCAATCCAAGACTCTTGCCCCTCACAGCAGCTGACTTTTCAGTGCAGATTAAAGAAATGGTGCACTTGAATTTTCAGAGTTACAATAAAGATTTAATGTGTTAGAAACCATCCTTTATAAGGACATTTCAATTACTATTTCTTTATCACTCAATAAAATGTATACTTTGTTATAAAATGGTAGTACTGAGATAAACTTCCACCTAAAATCCATCCAGAGCTGATACCCTCACTGGAGGTTCTGCAAATGAGTTTTCCCCCTTCAAACTAAGTAAATGAAATTGATATTTATTCTCTCAGTCTCAGAATTCATTCCTATCTATCTGCTGCATACTTTGCAGTGTGTTACGAAATGAACTTTTAAAAGAAAAAATGTGCAAATTACCAAATATTACATTAAAAAATGTTAAATCAATTGAACGTTCTTACACTGTGCCAATTAATATCAATATTAGTTTTCTAAAGAAAGGTTCATTACATCATTAAAGAAAGGTCATAACTGATTAAGTAAATTATTCTAATTGTCAAATGAAATAGTTCAAGTAAAAGAGAAAATCAGATTTAAATTTCTTGTCTCCCCACATTTCAGCTGTAAAATTATTCTGTTGTAGTTTTTTTCCCCCCTCCGTGGCTGATGATATAATAAATTATTTCCCTGACAATAAAATCTTTATTTTTAAAAAAATTTTTGAAGATGGTAATTTTCATTTACATTTTTCTATCAATGCTTTAAATAATATATTTCTAACATGACCTGGTTTCCACTTTGGATTTCTATTTTTAGGGAACTCAGCTATAAAGTACTAAAGGAAAATTATCAATACAATTTACTATTGTGTTAAGAATAGTCAAAGCAAAACAGAAAATACCACAATTAACCTACAACTTCACCTCCTATTTGAAAAATGCACCAGGCGCTGTAATTCTAGCACTTTGGGAGGCCGAGGCAGGAGGATTGCTTGAGCTCAGGAGTTCAAGACCAGCCTGACCAACAGCCAGACCCTGTCTCTACCAAAAATAGAAAAATTAGTTGGGCGTAATGACTACTTGGGAGGCTGAGGCAAAAGAATCGCTTGAGCCCATGAATTTGAGGTTGCAGTGAGCTATGATGATACCACTGCACTCTACCCAGGGCAAGAGCTAGACTCTGTCACAAAAAAAAGAAAAATGCACAATGAAGCTGCCAGTATTTTTATACTCTAAGTTCATAGTCTCATCTATTCTCACCACATATTACTAGTTAAAAACAGTAGATTCTCCAAATGAAGAATAAAATTTCTCCAGTCACATAATAAAGCACATGTGTGCAGTATAGAAAAGTGGTATACCAAATGCCAATTCTCTTAAAAGTTAATTATAACAAACTCATATGAAAAAATTCTTTTTTCAAAGTATATTAAAGCTCTTAAAAATATATACATTAAGTGAACATGTTTTGTAGGAATATATAATCAAAATATATCAAAATATAATTAATATACTTGGTGTTTTTTTATTAAATAACTCCTATTCGAGTAAATAGTATAAATTTTAGGTTTAACATAAATTTTACTAGGCCTGATGTTTTATATTGGTTATTAATAAAAATCAATATGATTGTGAAATTAGAACTTTGGGACTCATAAGTTGTCATATCTGAAAATACCTAACACCTGAAAACAAATAATATATAGAATTAAAAGCCAAGATGTTTAAACATAAACTGGTTTACATTAACAGTTTTCCCAAAAGTTTAGACAATAATACATTTTTAAAGAATTAACAACACTTGTAGTCCCACTTTCATGTAATCTGTCAAGATACTCTCAGATTTACAAGAGTTAACATGTCAGCCCAATTTAACAATAGGCAAGTCCTTATTAATACTTACACAAGGAAAGATGGGGCTACTTAACCAGTTTAGTGAGATTATTAACAGAAGGCTTGGAGCATGGGAAGCCTTTGAGGTTTAAGCCTAAAGGAATTGCATTTCCTTGTTTACAACAACCAAATCCAGGGAACCAATTATGACAGTGTGTTATCTAAAAACTACAATAAGACTATTAACTTAAACTATTTAACACTATGTCCCCTCCAACCTGAAAATGAAGAAATCAAAAGTTAGAGAAATGCTCAAGTCTTCATATAAATAAATTCCATTAATAAAAGATGGCTTCAAATCATTAAAAAATGCATCTTTGAGCAAAAAAGGAAACATAAGCGATGAACACACTAAAACATTATAATTAAATGTAAGACAAACCAAAAATACACACAAAGCAATTCGAAAGCCATCATAAAGCAGCAGAATCTACCTGAGAGAAATGTTAAAATATTCATTTGCAATTTAAAAGCTTTAATGGCTGAAAAATATCAGACAAACTTATAGTTACTTAACTGCTTTCATTTAAAAAAGAAAACAGTAAAAATGACTATTTACAATGTTTAAAGAAGAATTTTTCTAGAGCATCCATTACATATTTGGCAGTAGACAGATAACACTGCTTCTGGTGATTATGCATATGGCTGGAAACAGCACTAATATAATAATTTGGCTAATAAAGTTATAAAGTCACAGAAATAGAGACAAGACATGATAACCTGGTTTCTCTAATAGAAAGTCTTTCCCAGCCATTATTTCAAACCAAAGTATAAAATGAAGTGATGTAAAAAATCAACTACAAGTCCTATGGTAAAATTTTCCTGTTTGGGATCACAAAGAAATTTGCTTGTTTTTGTTGTTAAAAATATTATGATTTGAAAAATGCTACCTAAAAGAGACACAATGAATAAAAAGAAGTTCATTCTAGAACTATATATGTATGTAGGCATATAGAAGACAAACAAGTAAAGCTAGAATCTTATTATTAATTTGGGGGAACTAAAGGAAGGAACAGAAAGGAAAGAAGATATCAAAGGACATAAATTTCATTAAAGATGGTGAAAAAATGCATTGGTTAGCAAATTGTAATCACCTATTCACATGGTGCATAAACTTAAACAGGCTCATTGCAGAAAACTAAACAGATAATAATAATAAATTCCTGGCTCTTTGTGTTACTAAAAGGTGGAAGTTACCACCTGTTTACGTACACCAGTAAGACTGGAAAGTATTCCTAACATGTAAAACTGACACGCAAACTTTTCCACTATGTCCAGACGAGAGTAATTGTATCAGAGATTACACATAAGAAGAGAATGCATAAAAATGCCCTTTCAAAGCCTGTATTAAAAAATCAATAAAAATTATTATATTAAAAAGCAAATACTGAAGAAACAGGTATGCTTTTGTGGTCCAATATGGTCCCAGATGTACCATGCTACATATTCAAGCTCAATCACTTAATCATTAAGTTAGGAAAACATCCTCAAATAAATCTGCAGTGGATTCTGTAGGGTGATTACTCAGTCATTAACACTGATAAACCACACTTGATACAGTTCTGCCTTCTATTCTCAATTTATAAAGAGTTTATGCTCTGAACAAGTACCACATGCAAAGTACAAAACCTTACAAAGCGAAGATTAATAGTAATGTCTTAAATAACAAAGCTTTTGGTAAAGTACCCTGGGAATTTAGATCAGTTTAATCGAAGATGGCATCAATTACTCAGAAATCAGGGGAAACAGAAAATCGATTAATCTTGCAGATTATACCGCATTCGGCCAGAAAAATCCTGAATTACCACCATTTGAGGCATTTATTAGACTGAAATGCCAGCAAACACATTAATAACAACAGGGAACTCTTCTAACAGTGGTTGAATGGGGAAGAATTATGACTTAACAGTAAAAACGTTTTTCTAATTTCAATAGGAAATATTTACTTGCATTCATCATACATTATTCAATTAGGCTATCTACCCTTTTACAAAGATGAGATTATTTTTAATGATTTTTATTGTTGTTGTTTAGAGGACTTCCCATACACTTTGGAAGAAATGCAGATTTCTATTCCTTTCAGATCTTTCACACAAAAAAAGTTTTTAATGACCATATAAAGCCAAGACTAAAGTACATATGAATATTTTTAAAAGAAAGAAATGAATGTGAATCCTTTAGATATTGTATTTCTTCCCTTAGATTCAATTACATATCTTGTTAAATTATCAAAATGATATAGGAAAAGATCCTAAGTTCATTAAAACATGTTATCTCCTACAGCAAAAACTATAAATGGACAGAATTTTCAGGCTACTAATGAAACAATGGGGATTCATTCAGAATAACTTAGAATTTGCCATTTAGATGCAACCAAGACGGATACAAATGAAAACATGCTTTGTATGGTTTTATGTTAATTACAATAGATTTAAATACTGTCAGTAATAATGTACCTAATATTAAAGTATTTTAAAATAAGAATATAAACAGGCTGTGGCAGAGGCTGTATGTCCAAAGCCCCTTTAAGGAAGAGATATGAAGAGAGCCCATCAGTCATCAAATATGGAAACAAGACAGGTATAGCAAAATTCTCTTCTAAGGCTGTATTCCATCTGGCCCTTCTGGATTGAGCATCACTTCTCCACAGCTAACTTCTTATCAATCAGGGTACCACCATAGCAGATGGCACACTGCATAACTTAAGAGATTTTCACAAAGGAACTATTTACTAAAGTTTGGGCGGGGGTTAGGAAATCCAACAAGAGACAATGCAATGCAACAATCTAAGGCAGAGAACAATGGGGCACTGTTTCCAACCCAGAGGCAAAGGAAGAGAAAGGTTACAGGAACCTGGAGAAAGAGATGAATAGAGAGGGTTGCCAGACAAGCGGGTGGCTTTCAGGTAAGGAAAGCAGCCAACCCAAAACAAACAGGGAGGGAGGGAGAGAAGAGAATGAATATTCCATCTTTCTTTCTTGTCATACCCTCCAACCTCCAATTGGCTGAATCCAACTGGACACCAAATGGCATGGATCCTACTGATGCAATCCATACAGGTCAGCCTCCACGGACACAGATCAAGACGCAGAGTGGATGTGAAGGGTCAAACAGAAGATACCCACTTCTGTGGAGGACCATAAAATGAATGTAAAGCAAACTGAAAATAATATACAAGAAACATTAAATAGCACTGTTGGCTGAAGCAAAGGGAATAGTATGGCATTAATGAAAGAAAAAGTGAAAATGGCAGAATGGAGTAGAAGGCAATTAAGATCATGCCAAGAGGTCCCAAATTAATCTGGTGAATAACAGGCAAACAGTGAGGGCATACAGGCAGGAGAGTAAAATAATTCCAGGTTAATGGTAGCAGTGTATGTAGTCAGATTGAAAGGAGAGTCACAGATGGCAAAGATCAGTTAGATTATACCAACAGTCCAAGTATTAAGAGGTAAACATTAACATGAACTGATCTCCTAATATATTCTGGGTACCTCAAAAGTCTTATCTATTTAATCCTCTCCATTTTATGGTGAGAAAACTGAGCCTCAGAAAAATAACTTGCTGAAAGACAACCAACAACTGATTAACTGCCACAAAAACCAAATTATTTCATTAACATATGCTGTCTAAATGAAATATTAGCAGTAGAAATAGAAAGTGAAGAACAGGTATTGACTGGTAGGCACAGTTCTCCATTAACCAAGAGATCTCAGATGAGTCACTTAACTCCTTCATAGCTTGGCTTCCTTATCTGCAAACTAACACAGCTCAAAATTATTCCTTCCATCTCAAAACTTCGCCTGTTGCATTACTAAGACTTAATTCATCAGCCTTCCTATCCTCAGACCAAATCCACCAATGAACATCCCCATCAACTTCATCCATCTTCATCTCACTCTCACAACTAAATCTAAACACAGCCTCGCCAATAAATTCACTGCAGTAAAAACTCATGAGTAAGAAGCCATCCCTAATTAACCCAGCCTGGGGGGTGACAGGTTTTCTATAATTTCCTATAGAAATTATATCTCTCCAAGCCATTTGGGAAACTACTAAGTACACTGTTAACTACCATTAATTTTTTTAATAGATTTTATTTTTTAGAGCAGTTTTGGATTCACAGCAAAATTAAGCAGAAGAACAGTTTCCACATACCACTGCTCCTCCCCACGGAAACACACACAGCCTCTTCTACGATCAACATCCTGCACCACAGTGGCACATTTGTTCCAATCAATGAACCTGCACTGACACACCATTACCACCCAGAGTCCACAGTTTACATTAGGGTTCACTCTTGGTGTTCTGCATTCTAAGGGTTTGGATAAATGTATAATGACATGTATTTGCCATTTACAGTATCATACAGAATTGCATCATTGTCTTAACTATCTTCCGTACTCTATTTACCCTTCCCTACCCACTAACCTCTGGCAACCACTGATCCTTTTATTGTCTCCATATTTTACTTTTCCACAATATCATACAGTATGTAACCTTCTCAGAATGGCTTTTTGTTTCATAATATGCATTGTAAGTCTCTCTTATGTGTTTTTGTGGCTTCATAGCTCTTTTTTTTTAATGCTGAATAATATTCCATCATCTGGATGTACTACAGTGTATTTACCTATTCATTTACAGAAGGACTCTGTTGCTTCTAAGTTTTCTCAATTATGAATCAAGCTACTAAAACATTATGTGTAGGTTTTTATGTAGACGTAAGTTTCCAACTCATTTGGATGAATATCAAGGAGCACAATTGCTGTACTATTTGGTAAGGCTATGTTTAGTTTGGTTAGAAGCTATGAAGCTGTTTTCCAAAGTGGCTGTACCATTCTGCATTCCCACCAGCAATGAATGAGAGTTCCTGTTGCTCAACATCCTTGCCAGAATTTGGTGGTGTTGACGTTTTGGATTTTGGGTATTGTACTAAGTACATAGTTGTATGTTATTGTTGCTTTCATTTGCAATTCACTAATGACATACGATGCTGAACATCTTTTTATATGCTTATTTGCCATCTGTGCATCTTCTTTGGTGAAGCGTTCAGGTCTTCTGCCTATTTTTAAGAGGGTTTTTCATTTTTGAGTTTTAAGAGTTCTTCATGCATTTTGGATAATAGCCCTTTATCAGATATCTTTCACAAATATTTTCTCCCACTCTGTGGCTTGTCTTCTCATTCTCTTGACATAGTCTTCTGAGCCAAAGCTTTTCATTTTAATGAGATCCCAACTTATCAATTATTACTTTCAAAGATCATATTTTTGAAACTGTATCTAAAAAGTCATCATCATACCTAAGGCCACCTAGATTTTCTCCTATGTTATCTTCATTGCCTTTAATTTTTTAAAAAAATTGGGTGGCCAGTATGTTACTCAAAACACAAGATGAAGAAGGCAACAATACCCTGAAGCATCATGAAGCACTGCTTAAGAAGCACAATCAAACAATCTTTAAGGCAGTGAATCGCGACTGTGAGAGAACAGAGAAATCATAACATAGTTTGAGTCACAGTATAACGCAAAAGTACAGGCTTTGGCACCAGACTGCATGGATTCAAATTCCAGCTGTGCAACTTATTAACTGTATGCCCTTGTGTCTCAACCTCCTTATATGCAAACTGAGAAAAATGTCTATACCCACTTGACTTAACCCACTTGAAGTGCTTAGCCTAGTGCCTGTCACAGTCTAAGTACACAATAAATGCTAGTACTTCTAGATTCTCCAAGATGAGGTTGAAGTATAGTTTGAAAAAACATTCAAAATCATTCCTATAAATTTTTAATGCTGATATTTCATTTTATTTTGGAATTTCAAAAGAAGATTAAGGCATAGTCTCACTCTCATATTCTGTGATAATCAATCCTTAATATAAATCAAAGATTCAAAAATAATGAATAAAGGCATGTGAAAGGTAATAGACACAAGCCAGCAGGAAAAGTATATAGTTAAAATTTTCAATTGGGTAGATGTAGTCTATTTGTTTTTTAAAAACATAAACTTCCCATTCATAACAAAAGAGCAATTTTAAGTGAGATTTTTCAATTCACATATTATTTCAATGTCATGTTACTGGTTTTTATTTGTGCTAATCTAACACAGGAAAAACAGCCTACAAATATCTAATGTTAAACCACAAAACTGAGGATGGTTTATTTCTCAATGACTTCAATAAGAATTTGTTTGAGATTGGCTAATGAAATACCTAAGCAAAATTCTATTTTCTAGTATAACTACAAAAATTACACCTTGAAGAATATCAATTAAATATTACTTTTAAAAGTACTTTTAAAAAATAGAACTACAAATTATGTAATGTGAAAATGTGCAAACAAAAATTTTCCTTATTTTAAAATTGATTAAATTCTTCTGATCTGAGATTCAAACTAAATCCATTTTATATAAAAATAAGATTTTTTAAAAAACCTGACCATGATCTGATTTATTTATAAGTCAAACAAATATTGAGTTCCTGCCTCCAATATTAGATTAGTGAATGCACGAAGCCAAGGAAAAAATTTTATGATTTTTATATCTAAAATGGTAACTTTATTTATAAAGATGCTCAGTGTTGAGAATTTTTATAATGTAGTTCAGAAAATATATACATATGCTCTTCTCACTGTCAATAATTACCTTTAATTGTTTCCTCCACAACTTCTACCACACGATCTATCTGTTGAACCTAGAAAAGAAAACAAACTATTAGGGAAAAATTTACACAGGGAAGAAATATTTATGTTTATCCTTCTGCTTGCATCAATGTTACTTTTTTTTTTTTAAGCATATCAGTGCAGGTTTTCTTTAATTCATTTGGAGATAGTACAAAAGATATTCTATATTAATGTTCTATGTTACAATGAAATATGAAATTATCACCCTCCTGCCCTCCAATGACAACTAAAGAAATCATATAGTATTTAAATAAACTGCTTGGAAATGTGATAGGATAGCCTATCAACATAAACTCAACACATCCTGAGATATAAACTTCAGTTTAATTAAAACATGTCTTCTCACACAGAGCTTCAAGAAAAATGGCATAAAATGACAACCTATCATAGACTGATGATATAGTTTGTATAAAGAAAAAGAAATAAAATAAAAAATGACAACCTACACAAAAGGACATGCTAGCATTAAAGAGATCTATTCCAAATTCTGTGTTTTATTATTTTAATATTCAAAACTCTTTTAATGAGTTTTTATCATGTGCTGAGTACTGTACTCAGGTCCATGAAATACAAAGTCAAATAATACAGCTCCTGTTCTATACACCAGAGACTCAGGAAGATTTCCCAGGGTGCCATGGGAACACGGAGGAAAGGTAATAAAATCAGACCGACTGATCCAGGAATGCTGCCTAGGGAACCAGAGGTGACTCTTGAGGTTATGATAAGCAGGATCACAATAGGAGATGCCCACGAAGGAGACTGAGTAAACATGGCTAGAGTTTCAAATGTAAATGAAAAAGTGAAGTAATATTATGATTCAAGAAGCTAAAGGAAGAAAGAATAAGTCAAAGTTAATTCTCCAAATTATCATTGTTTTATTATAGAAGAAATATTATGGAAAAAATCAAACAATAGAAATATAAAGAAGAAACAGAATAACCCTCTATTTCCTCTATTTCCACTCCTTAGATAAAATCACTTATAATAATTTGATGAATAGATATCAAGACATTTTCTGGTGTCAAATATTTATATATAGATCTGTTCTGCAGTATAATTCTTTTTTACAAATGATAGGGGAGAAAAAACATATGTATGTGCAAATATATAAATATATATACAAACTAAACCTGTCCCTTGATTTTTTTTCTATACATCACCAGTACATGTAGGTCTACTTCATTTTACTAGCAGCCTACTATGGATGCCTACTAGGAAGTAAAGACTTGTGAGAGCATACCTGGACACCCCTTGACCTCTGACCACTCAGCTTCAGCATGGTATTAGCAGCAGCAATAATTACTGAGTAACTGCTACAAAGTAAATCTCATAAAATGTTAGGTCTTTGCTCCTCAACCAACCCACCTAACTGCAGATGCACCTATCTGAAAATGTTGCAACCATTAGGCTTTGGTTTTCTTAAGAGAGCCCATATGACTTCCATATAAAACGTGATCAAAGAAGCCAGAACAACAGACATTTCAAAGAATGGGGGGTGGTCAACAGTGTCAACTGCTAGAGGTAAGTTAACATGGAGACTATAATGAGTATGCTTGATTTAACAATAAGAGAGTCAATAAACTTAGGAGAAGCAGTGAGTTCAGTAGTAATGAATCATAAACAAGAAAATGGACACAGCTAATACAGACTACTCTTACAAAAAGCTGGGTAGAAAGGGAAGGAGAAACGGGACTCCTGGTGGCTAGAGAATATTGATTAAATATCTGTTTTGGTTTAGGTTAGTTAGTACATTTAACTATTTCCCTTTTTTTTTTTAAGTTTTTACATGCTGAGAGGAGAAAGGCAGTATACAAAGAGGAGCTGAAGACAGGAAAAATAACTGATGGAACAAGGTCCCTCAGGAGGTGGACAGGGTAAGCAAAAACAAAGATAAAGAAACAAGCCCAAATGAAAAAAGGGCCAAGTTGTCTTCTGAAGCAAGAGGTCAGGGGAAAGCAAGGGAAGAGATGCTAATAGTCTTGTAGAAGTCAGGGAGGATGCTAAACAAATTCCCACCTATTGGCCTCATTTTTTCTCAGTGAAAAAAGAGGCAAGTTCATCTGCTAAGAGTGAAAAAGCATATTGTGAAATAAGAACAGAGTGAATGTTTCTACATTCCGTTACAGAAAATAAGAGAGTGATGACTAGGTACATGTAAAAATTGTGAGACAGTATTAAGCTACCAGTTGAAATTAGAGACCATGATTTTATAACAGTGACTCAATGTGCAGTTGTGATTTTTTCTCAAGGCTTGGCAGTTCTAGAGTAGGAGCCAAGGAGACAAATGGATTTTGTCTAATGGATCCTAGGTTTGCTAATTCCACCATTTATTCACTCATCATTGGTTGAGCATCTAATGTATACCAAAATGGCTCAAAGGGCTGGGGAAACCACACTAATAGATTCATGGAATGGACTAGAAGGAAATGGAAGAATGAAAGTTTACTATGCATTTTGGATGAGATGAAGCTTTGAGAATAGGTTAGACAGAGAAATAAAGAGAGTGAGAAAGAAGAAATGAAGTGGCTAAAGATTGGGGTAATGAAAGAATTAAGGAAACAAAGGAGGGAAAAAAGAGAAAAGAAAGAGAATAGGAAATATAATCAGAGTGCAGGTACAGGCATTTACTATTTTTGAAGTATAGCAAGGTCCAAGATCTGGCAAAGGGAACAGATTGTTGAAACAGGGACATAGGTGATGTCAACTGGAATTGAGATATAACAAAGTGAGAGGCTATAATGTTGGTGAGACATTACATACAGATGCTCAGATTGCCCAAGATAATACAGACATGGGTAGGACAAGGAAGAGTTGGTTAATTTACCAGTGAATGTGGGTGAATGATCAAGGTATCAGTTGAGGATAAAAGACAGGGAATAAAAGGAGTAAAACAGGAGAAAATTCAATAATGGGGCCAGAACAAAAATGCATCCCTATGCAGTTAGAAATATAAAAGCTCAAAGGGAGCACTGCATCCACTCTTGTAGCACACAGACTGAATAAGAAGTCATATTCCTAAAGAAGAGTCAAAACAACATGTAGAGGAAGCAGTCTGTTAAACAACTGAGGTTAAGCTAAAACTATAAAATTTTTAGAAAAAAACAGAGCCACAAATCTACATGAAGCTTGAATTAGACAATGGTTTCTTGAATACGACACCAAAATACAATCAATCAAAGAAAAAATAAACTAGATAACAAAGTTCAAATCTTTTGGTACTTCAAAGGACACCATCGAGAAAGTCACAAGATGATAGAAAATGGGAGAAAATTTTTACAAATCATATATCTGGTAAGGACATGTAAAATATCCTTGTATGTAAAATATATAAAGAACTTTGTATGTAAAATATATAAAGAACTTTGACAACTCAAGAATAAAAAGACAAATAAACCAATTAAAAATGGGAAAAAATCTGCAAAGATACTTTTCCAAAGAAGATACATAAAAGGCCAAAAAGCACATGAAAAGATGTTCAACATCATTAGTCAACCAGGAAACGCAATTCAAAGCCACAGTGGAGAAATGGGGAGCTATTGATTAATGGGTACACAATTTCAGTATGAGAAAATGAAAAATTCTGGAGATGGATGGTGGTGATGGTTGCACAATAATATGATAGTACTTAATGCCACTGAATCATTCCACTCAGAAATGGTTAAAATGGTAAGTTTTATTTTACCACTATTTTTAAAAACCTACAATGAGATACTACACACCCACTAGGATGCCTATCATCAAAAAGACAGATAACAAGTGTTGATGAGGATGTGGAAAAACTGGAACCTTCATATGTTGCTGATGGGAATGTAGTAAAATGACATAGCTGCTTTGGAAAACAGGCTGGCAGCTCCTCAAGTGGTTAAACATAGAGTTACCATATAATACAGCAATATCAGGTATTTAGAAATAAAGGAGTATCAGGCTCACTTTCAAAAGGATCAGAAAAAAATGTATATACATAAAAAGAGAATAAACAGACTTGTTAAAATAGTAACATTTGGGAAATCTGGGTAAAGGGTAAATGAAAACCCTATTTATTATTGCAACATTTCTGTAAGGATTATATTATGTTCAAATAAAAGGTTTAAGTATGTGTACACAGAAGAAATGAAGAGAGATTTTCTTTTACCCTGATGGTCACACAGAATATGTGTGAATGTATATAACTGAAAACATATCTGCTAATTTTTCAAAAGTACCTAATTAGATTTGCTTTTATGGCAAAAAAAAAAAAAAATTTTCAGATATTGCCCACACATGATAATTTAAATCACTACTGGATAGTGTGGGGGAACTCCAGGACCTCAAAAACAAATGCCTAACAAAACTTAAAAGAAAAAAAAAACCATTTGACCACAAACAAGCAGGGGAGAAGTTTATAAAATGATTTAAAGAAAATACTATGTCCACTTCTATTTCCAGTATGGAGGACAGTGGAGGACACAGTGGGGAGAAAAGACAGAAAAAAGGGGAGACTAAGAAGAAAGGGAGGGAAGAAGAAGGGAAGGGGGAGTTACCTGGACGAGGGAGAAGTCAGGAGGCAAAAAAAGAACAGGGTGGCAGGAACAGGAGAAAAAGCAATCATGAGCAAGAGAACAAACTCAAAATTCACATATAGTAGTGAAGAACATATTAAATTCATTCTGGGAGAAAAGGAAAGTTGTTCTTAATTAATACTATAAATTGAGGCCCTGAATACACAAAGGTTTATTCTCTGGCATATAATTCAAATAAAATAAATAAAGCAGTATCGTGTGTCCTTCAGGCACTTACTTATAAATATACAGAAAAAAAGACACGCAGTCTGTTCTATTATTGACTCCATATGTTCTGAACAATGAAGAAAGGAGTTGGTGTATAAACAATTCATAAATAACATTAATGAGTCACTCTGCTACAGAACTTTTAAAAGAAATCCATAAAAATATTTTATTCAGCTATTATGAACTACTCTAAATTTATAACTAAACATGTATGGAAGACACAAGCCTATACAATGGCACCTAAACCAAATAAAAAGTGCTATCCTAAAAGTTCCTAATTGTTTAGAGCACTGCTGTCAACAGAACTTTCTGCACTGATAGAAAGGTTTATATGCTGGGCCACCCAATATGGTCGTCACTAGCCACAAGTGGTTATAACAGACTTGAAATGTAGCTACTGTGATGGAGGAATTTAATTTTAGTTAAATTTGAATTTAAATGTCATGTGTGGCTACCAGCACCCACACTAAATGCAGGTTTAGGGAATGGCTAAGATAGCCATCCAGTTTGCAGTAATTTGTTAAGGCAGCCCTGGGTAACTAATGCATATCTCAAATACAACTTTGCCAACTAGGCTTTAAAAAAAAAAGTTCATTGACCTAAAGCGGTCACAGAACAAGCTGATACTATGCTGCAGTCAGAGGTTCTGCCTCGTATGCACTTGAAGTATCTTCTTTCCTGAACAACCAGCAGCTAAATAAGTCAATAATTAGGAATAACACGGTGACAGCTAACATTTCTTGAACAATTACTTTGTTTCAGGCTCTGTACTGACACCTCACATGCATTATCACATTTAATTCTCACAATGTTCCAAGGCAAGAGATACTACTGTTATTTCCATTTCTGTCAATTATTCTTAGTACATCTTGTCCAGGAATAATGACACCTGGACAAGCAAGCAACTGAAAATCTTCATTTCCTATCATGACAGATGCTATGAAGAAAATAAAATCTAGGAGTAGAAGGAGATGGCTAGGACAATTTGGCTACAGTGGCCCAAGTAAACACGTGAATAGGTAGTATTAACCCAGAGACCTGACCCATAAGGCAAAGGCACCAATGTGAACCTCCAGTGGGAAACAAGGACTGAGAGACTGAGAAAACGGCGTAGAGGGGCTGTGAGATCAAAAGAAGCCCAGCAATGACGGACAGAGTGATAGGAGATGGGGGCAGACAGGGAAGGAAGATTACGTGAGACCTTGTAGTTCATGCTATGCAGTTTAGATTTTATTCAACTTGCAAAAGAAAGCCACTTTTTAACAGAACAATTTTAACAGCATTATTCCAGCTAATTCCATTGGAAAGTTCCAAAGCCTGCACTTTGTCCACATTTCTCTATTACTTGGTGTGATTCTTTATATACTTGTATGACTCTAGCTGGGGTTTTACTATCTCTTGATCTTTATCCCAAGATACCTCAAATCCTTTCAGGAGTAAAAAAGGTTAATTCATTATATATATATATACATAAACATACACACACAGAGGAACTTTCTCATTAGTTTTCTTAATATTGATTGTACATAAATATTAATAAAAGGAAAACCTGTCATTTTCATTCTAATTAAGAAATATCAGGGGGCTCATGAGCCTCCCAAATAGGGAGGCTCATGCCTGTAATCCTGCATTCTGGGAGGCCGAGGCAAGAGGAACACTTGATGTCAGGAATGTGAGACCAGCCTGAGCAAGACCCTGTCTCTACTAAAAATAGAAAAACTTAGCCAGGTGTGCTGGTGTGTGCCTGTAGTACCACTTGGGAGGTTGAGGCAGGAGGATTGCTTGAGCCCAGGAGTTTGAGGCTGCTGTGAGCTAGGCTGACAGCACAGCACTCTAGCCCGGGCAACAAAGCCAGACTCTTGTCTGTCTCCTCCCCACCCCCACCAAAAAAGGAAAAAGAAATATCAGAACAAAACTTTAAAAACCACCTGAAAACTCCATTTGACCTTTAAAAGGAAAAAAATGGTATAAGAGTCCTATTTTATTTTTTTACATGTGGATACATGTAAAAAACATCTTCTCAGCACCATTTATAATATTAAAGAGACTATCCTTTCCCTATTGTGTCTTCTTGGTGGCCTTGTCAAAAATTATTTAACTATATATGCTTGGGTTTAGTTCTGAACTTTCTATTCTTTTTTTTTTTAATTTTAGCATATTATGGGGATACAAGTGTTAAGGTTACATATATTGCCCATGCCCCCCTCCCCCCTCGAGTAAGAGCTTCAAGCATGTCTAAACTTTCTATTCTGTTCTCTTAGTCTATGTGTCTGTTTTTATGCCAGTTACTATAGCTTTGTAATATAACTTGAACTCAGAAAGTGCAATGGCTCCAACGTTGTTTTTCTTTCTCATGATTGTTTTGGCTACTCAGAGTCTTCTATGGTTCCACACAAATTTTAGAATTGTTTTTTCTATTTCTGTGAAAAATGCCATTGGAATTTTCATAGGAATTGTACTGAATCTGTGTAATAGGCCACACACAAAAATCAACTCAAAACAAATGAAAAGCCTAAACATAAGACCTGAAACCATTAAAATTCCTAGAAGAAAACACAGAGGAAAAAGCTCTGTGATAATGGTCTTGGCAATGATCTTTTGGCTATAACACGAAAAGTTCAGGCAACAAAAGCAAAAGTAAATAAATGGGACTATATCAAGCTAAAAAGCTTCTGCATAGCAAAGGAAATACGCAACAGAATAAAAAGGCAGTCTATGAACTAAGAGAAGATATTTACAAACCATACACCCGATAAGGGGCTAATATCTGAAACATACAAGGAATTCATACAAGTCAATAGCAAAAATGGGCAAAGGACGTGAACAGACATTTTTTCAAAGAAAACATACGAAGTCCAAGAGGTATATGAAAAGGTGCTCAACATCACTAATCATCATGGAAATGCAAATCAAAACCACAACAAGCTATATGAATGGCTATTCTCAAAAAGACAATAAATAACAAGTGTTGGTGAGGGTGTAGAGAAAAGGGAACACTTGTATAGTCTTGGTAGGAATGTAATTTGGTACGATCATTATGGAAAACACTATGGATATTGCTCAAAAAATTAGAAACTAAGGCTGGGCATGGGGACTCACGCCTGTAATCCTAGCATTCTGGAAGGCTGAGGCAGGAAGATCGCTTGACGTCAGGAGTTAGAGACCAGCCTGAATAAGAGTGAGACTCGTCTCTATTAAAAATAGAAAAATTAGCCAAGCAGCTAAAAATAGAAATGCAAAATTAGCCAGGTATGGTGGTGAGCACCTGTAGTCTCAGCTGCTCAGGAGGCTGAGGCAGGAGGATTGCTGGAGCCCAGGAGTTTGAGGTTGCAGTGAGCTAGGCTGATGCCACAGCAGTCTAGCCTGGGCATCAGAGCAGGATTCTGTCTCCAAAAAGAAAAAAGAAAAGAAACAGAACTACCATAGGATCCAACAATCCTACTTCTGGGTATATCTGGTTGTATATCTATCCAAAGAAAATGAAATCAGCACCTTGTAGAGGTACCCATACTCCCATGTTCACTGAAGCCTTATGTGTAGTATCCAAGATATAGAAACAACTTAAGTGTCCATCAACAGATAAATGGATTAAAAACTTGTGGTATATATATACAATGGAATATCATTCAATCTTAAAATAGGAGATCCTGTCATTTGCAACAACTTGGATGAACCTGGAGGACATTATGCTAAGTGAAATAAGACAGACACAGAAAGAAAAACACTGCATAATCTCATTTGTATGTAGAATCTAAAAAAGTCAAATACACAGAAACAGGAATAGCATGGGAATTACCAGGGGCAGGGAGGGGGAGGAAATGAGCAGTAGGTCAAATGATATACACTTGCAGTTAAATAGGATGAGTAAGTCTAGAGAACTAATGTACATCAAGAGGACTATAGTTAATAATATTGTTTTGTATACTGAGTATTTGCTAAAAGGGTAGATTTTAGGTGCTCTTATATACAAACACACAAAGTAACTATGGAAGATGGATAAATCAATTTGCTTGACTCTAGTAATTATTGCATTATATGTATGCATATCGAAACATTATGTTGTACGCCTTAAATATACACAATAAAAAAGGGGAAAATGTTTTTTCCATTCCTTGTAAGCACTACACATATAAAGTCTTTTCCATCAAATGAATGTCCAAATTTTTCACTTTTACCATAATGGGAATTTGATCCAATAATCAGCTGTGACTGAGTTACCTATCTGATAGGTAAAAGTTCAATATTAACTTCTCTACAAAAAAAAAAAAAGTTTTTCTCTGAAAAGTTTACCCTAAGCCATTACAGAAAGTCCCTACCTTACATGGTATTGGAGGAGAACTCAATTTCCAAAGCTCTTAAATTTGGGGAAGTTCACAACAGTCACTAAGCTAATTTAACATGTTTCAATTCTATTAGAAGAAACATTTCTTAAATTCACAAGCCTGTGAATAAGTCTGCTAATATGTTACACAAAAGAGCATTTGATGTTACATGTGGTTTCATTTGAACAAAACTTTCTCATCTGCTGGTATATTTTCATCACCTTTCATCTCTTCATTCAAAAAGATTCTTTCTCAATGGTAGAAATAGCCCTTTCAACCAAAGTTATGTGACAGCACATTCCTCACATCACTGAAAACACATTTTCTACCTGAATGGTACCAGTGAGTGACTAACACTAAGTTAGAGATAAAAATTACTAATTGAAAGATGAGGGCAGGCTAGAAGGATGCCAGCAAAATGAAGATCAGTACCAGGAACCTCTCTTCCTCTTAAACCCAACTAAAACACCCATAAAACTTTCTGCGGGGGTCGGGGATGGGGAGCCGTGAGACAAAAAACATTTCAGCAATGTAAACAAAATTCAACAGGCTAACCTCAATCACATTGTTTGGGACATCAGAATACTCCTACTAAATAACAGGATATGTTATAAAGCAAAAAATGATCTTAAAAGTAATATAAAGGCAGGCAAACACAGTAATACTAGAACTAAAACAGAAATACACATTAGAGATGTAAAATATCAACCAATAAATAATGCTATAAGTAGCAGGCAGAATCATGGCCTCCCAAAGATGTTCAAGTGCTATTCCCTGAACCTGTGAATACGTTATTTTGCATAGCAAACAGGACTTTGAAGACGTGATTAAGATTAGGGACCAGAGATAAGATTAACCTGGACTATCCAGGTGGGCCCAATTTAATCACACTAGACTCAAAAGCTGAGAAACTTTTCCACCTGTGTACAAAGAGAGGCGATGATAGAACACGTGTTGCAGAGATATGAAGTTGCTATCGTTTGAAGATGGAGGAAGAAGGGGCCACAGGCCAAGGACTGTGGCAACCTCTAGAAGCTGGAAAAGGTAAGGAAACAGTCTCTTTCCCAGAGCCTCCAGAAAAGAATGCTGCCCTGCCAATACCTTTATTTTAGTCCAGTAAAACCTCTGTCCAACTTCTCACCTCCAGAACTGTAAGATAATATGTGTTATTTTAAATCACTATGTGATACTTCCTTAGAGCAGCATAGAAAACTAATATGCTAATTAAAAAGTAAACAAACAAGAGTAAACATCATAAAAGAGGGAAAGAAAAAAAACTTAAATGCTGCTGGAATAACCAGAAACAACTGAAAAAAATTTAAAGTTAAATAAATACCTTAAGTTTAACAAACATTCACTCAACAAATATTTACAGAGCCAGACATGATACTAATCACAGAATGCAAATGTAAAATATAAAAAATGTAAAATAATAACAAAATCCAGTGCTCTATGGAGCCTATCAGCAAGTGTCCATCATAGAAAACTGCAAACAGACTGATGAGTTGAATAAATCCTTTTCATACTTTAAAAAAAAAAAGGCCAGAGAGAGAAAACAAATTATTTACTTTATCAGATACATTCTCCAGATTCTGGGGAACATAACTTTTAAGTGTCGAAACCACATAACAAATTACCCACTCACCTACCCCCAAAATTCCAGGTTTTTACTATATCAAAATTCTAAAAGGCTATGAAAAATGATGATAAATATGACCCAGCAATCCCTCTTCTGCATATATGCCCAAAACAGATGAAATTACCACCTCATAAAGATATCTGCACTCTCATGTTCACTGCAGCATTATTCACAAAAGTCAAGATATGAAAACAACCTAAGTGTCTGTCAACAGATGAATAGATAAAAAAAATGTGGTGCATATATACAAAGGAATAATATTCAGCCTTAGAAAAGGAAGATATCCCTGCCATTTGCCACAACCTGGATGGCCCTGGAGGACATTATGCAGTGAAATAATTCACACAGAAAGAAAAATACTGCATTATCTCACTTACGTGTAGAATCTTTTTTTAAAAAGTTCAAATGCACAAAGAATAAAAACAGTAGAAGGGGGGCTAGAAATGAGAAGTAAGTCAAAGGATACAATGTAGCAGATACGTAGGATGAACAAGTCTACAGATCTGATGTATAACATGAGGACTATAGTTAATAAAATTGTACTGTACTAGAGATTGTACTAATTATGTAGATTTTAGCAGCTCCTGTCACAAAAAAATAGTATCTATGTGAGATGATAGATATGTTAGTCTGCTTCACCATAGTAATCATTTCACTATATATATAGTATAGGTATATACACAATAAAATTTATTTTTGAAACATTTTTTGAAAACAATGATTAAAAGACTGACACATCTTTTCCCCATGTTAAAATAGGCTGATTTCCTGCTATTGAGTTGTAGGAATCGTTATATATTCTGGACATAAATCCTTTAGGAGATACATGTTTTGCAAACATTTTCTCTCAGTTGTGGCTTGTCTTTTCATTTTCTTAACAGTATCTTTTGAGGAACAAAAGTATTTACTTTTGATGAAGTCAAATTTATCAATTTCTTTTCATTCATGGTTTGTGCTTTTTGTGTTCTAAGAAAGGGTTTCCTAACTCAAGGTCACAAAAATGGAGGGTAAGATAGTGAAAGATTTGAACACCTTACCAAAGATGTATGGGTGGCAAATAAGGACATAAAAATATGCTCAGCATCATTAGTTAACAGAAAAAAAGCAAATTAAAACTTCAATAAGATACCACTACATACCTACTAGAATTGCAAAAATTGTAAAAATTGACAGTACCAAGTACTGATAAAGAAGTGAAGCAACTAGAACTGCTGTTGGAAATGAAAAATGGAAAGTCACTTTGGAAAACACCAGCAGTTTCTTAAAAGGCTACAGAGATGCTTACCATATGACCTGGCAATCCCATTCCTAGGTATTTACCCAAGAAAAACGAAAACATATATCCACACAAAGACCTGTACATGAATATTAATAGGAGCCTGATTCATAACTGCCTGAAAATAGCACAAATCTTCAACTGGTGAATAATAAACTGTAGCTCACCCATACAGTGAATAATTCTAGGCAATGGAAAGTGAAAAACTACTGATAAACAATACAACATGGATGAACACTGAATGTACTACGCAAGTGAAAGAAAGAAGATGCAAGTATTTAATAACATTCGTTTATTTGACATTCTTGGAAAGGCAAAACTATAGGGACAGAAATCATATCAATGATTGTCAAGGACTTGAGGGGAGTGGGCAGGGTTGACTACAAAAGGGCACAAAGGAACTTTCTGGTACAAGAGATATGTTCTATATCATGATTAGCAAAATTCATCAAAGGTGAATATCACTATCTGTTAACTATACCTCAATAATGGTGACTTAATAAAGATTGGTATCGCTAACATACAAGAAAATAATGAACGGATAATGAATAAAGAGCATGAAGAGGCAACCACTATCTCATACTGCCTCTCATCCTCACCTGTTCACACCATCTTCCCCCAAGCACAGCCTTTCACCTTGTCCTGTTGATTCTAACTTACACATTACATTGAGTGCAATCCCCTTCTCTCCACCCTCACCACCCTACTTACCACCTGTCTGCACTACTCCAAACTACACTTAACACTCCCACTCCACTCACCCCTGCTGTTCCTTCTTGCCTCCAGGCACTCTTAGTGAGTACACATCTTTTCTTAAACATGTGACTGCTTCTGCCTGAAAGCCCTTTCTCCATTCTCCACTCATTAAACCACTAATCAACCTCTGAAGCCCAAGTCAAGGACAGCTTCATCCTCTGTGTGCCCACAGCCCTTTGTCCCTAAGTGTAGTTACACCATTTACAGCTCTCATCAGATTTCATGGTCTTTAGGGAAAAGATACACTGTCTTCAGCTTAGTGTTGCTAGAAAACAGTTTCATTCCAGGTACATGGTTGTGCTCAATGTTGACTCTATTAGTAGATGAATTAATTATTTTTAAAGAATAGATAATACAGAGCATTATGGGCCAGGCTCCATGCTAAACGCATTACATGTATTATCTAATTTAATGCTTAAAAAACAAAGCCACGTTCTATTATTACCACTTAACAAATGAAGAAACTGAAGTACAGAGAGGTCAAGTAACTTGTACGAGGTCACAGAGCTAAGAAGTACAGAGATGTGAACCTATGCAATCTAACTCCTGAAAACATGCTCTTAATCATTATGATATACATTTGAATAATTTAACTGGTGAAAAATATGTATGTATACAGGTAAGACTGGAAGAGGCCATGAAAAAGTGAAAGCAACAGGTCTAGGAAGGGAAAAACATAAATGGATTTTTAAACTTTCTGGTCATTCTGTTACAATACTGGCTTATGGAATACAAGAAGAAATATTAGAAGACAGGAAGTAGGGACTCACAGGAGGACAGTTTCTCAAGCGTTGCTATCAATATCAGTGCTATTGTTACTGTGACACTGCTCCACTTACTAATGTGTTTATGTTTTGCAACATGGCATGATAGAAATATTAGCCTCTTTCATATGTTGCTTTAATTATACACCTGATTTTCAAAATTAAAGTGTTCACATTCGAAAACGTCAAAAGTCAATCCCATTCAACATTTCAGGATTAGAGCAGCCCACCTGAAAAGATGTTCAAAACCACTGCAAGGCTGGGTACAGTCGCTCACTCCTGTAATCCTAGCACTTTGGGAGACAGAGGCAGGAGAATTGCCAAAGGCCAGGAGTTCCACACCAGCCTGAGCAAGAGTGAGACCCTGTCTCTACAAAAAACAGAAAGAAATAGCAGGGCATGGTGGCATGCACCACCAGTCCCAGCTACTCAGGAGGCTGAGGCAGGAGGATTGCTTGAACCCAGGAGTTTGGGGTTGCAGTGAGTTATGATGACACCACTGCACTCTAGCCTGGGACACAGAGCAAGACCCTGTTTAAAAAAAAGCCAAAAAACATGAAGAAAAAACTCAGGAAACAAACAAAAGACACTGCAAATCAACCTGGTAATAGTCCCTGAGATAAGAGGACACTTCTGTTAAACCAGATTTCTATTCAAGTCTCCAAAGAAAATGTCCACTTGCCTGCAGGGTTCACAGCAGGCACATGAGGAAGGTGTGTTAGTTACAAATTTTCAATATCAAATTAGATATTCTGCTGGGAATTGCATGTTTTAAAATGTGAGAACCTATATATTAATCTGCAGTTTATTTGGGATTTCTGGAGCTATAAATCAGTTATAAAGATAAGTCTAGTGAATCAACACCAAGACCAAGTTCAAATGCAGTCCTTGTTATTAAACACATCTACACAAAATGTACAGTTTTATAAACATGCTTTCCTCTAAGAGTAACAACCAGTCTTCCTAATAAATTCCTTTGATATTAATAAAGTATACCATAATAACTGAGAAATAATGCTATCTTAGGAAGAACTCAGCATAAATATTATTTCACCCATCTCTCCCTAACACAACTCCCAACTGACAGACACAAAGTATAGGTCCCTGTAAGCTTTAATGAGAAATTCCCAACTAGTGGATCTTGCTGTGTTGTTCTGGGGATCTATCTCACCAGATTCTCTAGGGGTTAAAGGTCTAGGCTCAAACCAGACGTCACTCCCAAGAACCGGAATATAAGCTCTATGAGGATAGAGATTCCTGACAATTTTATATACTGCTGTACTCCCAGCACCTAGAACAGTACCAACTATACAGTAGGCACTTAGTAAGACTTGCTGAACCAAAGAAATAATGATGTAGCAGGACTAGGATCTGAAGCCAGGCTTTCTGACTCCTGAAGTCTACTACCCTTTTTTTTTACTCCAAACTTTAAAGGAGAACATCCTGTTTTCCAGTTGACTAATCTAAAAGAAACTTTCCACCAACAAATTAACCCAAGAGAAAAAAAAGTAGCATTAAATAGGTATAGTCAGAAGATCATGGAACTACCTATAGCTAGCTACAGAGTTACTGATATAAACAAACAGTAATAATAAAAAATGGCAGTGCATAAAATCATAAGGTGGATGGTTAACCTTAACTATCCAAAGGGAAATGAAATATTTCACTGTAAGGTAAAATGTTTCAAGATCCTGAAAAAATAAATAAAAAGATCTTAACTCTCTATTGGTCACCTATAAATAAATATATTCTAGATATAAAATATCAACTTCATTTCATGTTAAGAAAAAATTCTGGGCTAAAAAAAAGTTCTTTTTATTCAAGACATTCATGTTTTCAAATCTGTTCTTTCTTTGTCCTCTCCCATTGTGAAGAAATTAGACAGGTTGGTGCACAGATTTGTGCTCCAGGGTAGGAGAAGTACAGAGGTTACGGCCAACAAAGCCAGTGCTTCTGGACACACGGGATGATGGGCTTTACTTCTGGTTTTGATTTTCTGTTATTTTCTTTCCATGCATCATCACACAAATAATACTAATCACAACTAGATAATTCCAGGAGACAGTGGGACAGATGATAATAAAAGGCCCAGGGGTCAAATCACTGCTTAACCATGTCCTCTCACCACATTGCTAGCTCTGATTATTAAAACAAATTAAATCCCCCATTTCTAAAGGCTGATATTGATGGAAATTACCATGTTACGATGGTAGTAGGATCTCCCCATACCTATTAAATATCTTTCTAAATGCTTACTCCACGACCACTTTCAAATATGGGTGGGCATAATAAGTTCTTTTAACTAAGGTATGCAATAAGTAGCTTGCTTACCCATACCTGGTCAAGAACTGATACATCCTCCCTATATTACGAGATGATTTAGACAAATCCTAGCAAAAGGTAAAAGCACAGAACGCAGTTGTAGCAGTTCTTTCTTCCACCTCCACTAACATTCTCCCCCTCATAGAAATTTTGTGAAGGAGTAACATTCTTTACTCAGTCCATAAACCAATCGGGCAATAAATTCCAAACTCCCTGCTAAAAACAGTATCCCAAGTCACTGAATTTGAACATTTTTATACTTCAGAATTATTTTTCTTGGTATAAAATAATTCATTTCTTATTTCATTGTAACTCATTAAATTTCAGAAGGTTTCTAATTTTGTAGCAATTCTAATAATTCTATTCAGAAGTAGATCTCTCTACACATGAAATAATAGATGATTTTAGTTTCCTAATCTAAATTTTTTTTCAAAATGTTCAGTTCTATGGGCATAATTTTCATATATAAAAAGTCACTGATGATAAATGTCATATAGCTGCCACAGGAAAATGCTCTATGAAATGATATTGATAAAGAATAATCTTATATTTTAATAATACTTAATGCTGATGAACATACAATTAAATTATAACTCTAAAATGTTAATAATAGTGTGATCCCACTTTTGGAAACTTTTCACAACATACTAATCTAGATTAAAATAAAAAGTCCACGCTGAGCATGGTGGCTCACTTCTATAATCCTAGCACTCTGGGAGGCCAAGGCAGGAGGATCGCTCCTGGTCAGGTGTTAGAAACCAGCCTGAGCAAGAGCGAGACCCCATCTCTACTAAAAATAGAAAGAAATTAATTGGCAAACTAAAAATATATAGAAAAAATGAGCCAGGCATGGTGGCACGTGCCTGTAGTCCCAGCTACTTGGGAAGCTGAGGCAGGAGGATTGCTTGAGCCCAGGAGTTTGAGGTAGCTGTGAGCTAAGCTGATGCCACGGCACTCTAGCCCAGGCCACACAGTGAGACTCTGTCTCAAAAAATAAAAAAATAAAAAGTCCACTGTGGGAATTAATATATTATATATATTTCCTAAAAATTAAAAAAAATAATTAAGGAATAGTTAAGTAAATTATGGTATAGCCTTCAATAGAACATCTATGCTGGATTTTAAATGGTTAAAAAGATCATGGAATAACAGAAAAATAAGGTTACAAAGTCGTTTTGAGATTATAATTAAGTAAAAGATGAAAAGGTTAAAAGTCTGAAAGAGACAAGCAAAGTTGTAATAATTGCATTAGGGTGACAGAAGTATGAATTTTCTTTGTGTTTGCTTTTCAAAAAATTTGCTTTTCAAAAAATTTCCCCAATTACAAATGAACAAAATAAAAATAAAACTACAAAATGTCAATGATAATAAAATGGGACTACATGACAGAACAAAAAGATGCTAGAATAAACAGGGGGAAAAATGTCTATTTGCCATTGTCACAGCTTTGTATGAGCCCTGAAAAACTGTCTTCGCAGTAACAGCCCTGGTGTCCTCCTCATACTGTATCTGGAGGATTTCCTCTACATCCTAACATATACTAAACTCTTCCCTACACACAGTGAAGTTCAAAAAAACACTATCACAACATAGGCACAGCAGAGGATTTGCACTAAGGAGATTCTGCTATTCCAGTAACTTAATTCCTTGAGATGAAATCTAAGACGAACTCCAAGCTTTTAACCACATTCCATCTCTGAAACAGAGTTCTAACTAGATTCCTATTTCCCTAACACAGCAGGATTATGTTTATAGAGAAAGTTAGTCCAACATACAAAGATAACTCAGGAGTCCCATATTCATTTCATTCCTTAAACCAAGAGAAATCAAAATGTAAACAAATAGTGAAAACAAACTAAAGTCACCAAATATTCAGGTCCTGTTTGTTTAAAGTGAGAATGTTTGTTCAAAGATTATTAAATTTGCTAGTGGGGTAAGGGCTTCGCAGCAGAAAACAAATTCATGACACTGAGAACACAATGTAAGAACCTATCAATAGTATATCAAATAAGGAAAAATCCACTATAATAAAACTCGATTCAAATATCAATTATTCATATAAACTTTTTCTATGAGCATACAGTACTTTTATTTTTTTAAAAAATTAATAAAGCCTTTTTTAGAAGAAGATCACTGGTGAGCTTACTGAGAACAGCTGCAGTAGGATGGTGGGAAGGAAGAAGCACCACCATTTGGTCAACAAATATTGACCGAATGCCAACTACCATGGAGCATTTGGCAAATTGTGATGGCTACAAAAAATAAGTTAGAGAACAGATAGCAGTCTCCTGACTTCAGAGAGCTGACTGCCCCAAAAGAAAAACAGCATGCCAACAAGAAAAATATAATAGGAAGATTCTTTCAGTCCGTCAACAAATACTTAGGAGTGTCTATGGTCTGTCAGGCATTGCAGAAAAAGCTGGAGGAACACAGTGAGAGTTTAAAAAAAAAAAAAAAAAATGTCTGAAAAGCTGTCCTAGTGAGGCTAACAATTTAAACAGAGGAGTTTCATTCAAAGAATCAAATAAGTAAACCTAAAATCATAACTGTGTGCGAAGAGAGCAAATGACAGGAACTGCACCATAAGCAAAGGGAACCCAGCGACAGGATTCTGGAGAACTACAGAGTGTTCAGAGAAAGCTTTACAGAATGTTCTGTTGGAGCTGAGACGCAAGGGTGTATAGAGAGGTGGGGCATTCCAAAAAAGGCATCTATACACTAAGGATGACAAGTAAGTAGTTCAGTGGGTGAGAAAATTGTAATGATACAGAAAGAAATAGTAATGGGCAGCCAGAAAAAGACCAGGTTATTCAGGGATGTAAATTCTATACTATGGCTTTTTATCATGTTACTCTTTCTTAGACAGCCTAGAACACATTTTGTGTTAAAAGTTACACAGGCATGACAAAGTTTCAGGGGCCATAATGAAAGTAAGTTTAGGACAGATGTAAGTGTAACATAGCTTATAAAAAATGTAGAAACAGAAATAAAATGTAAAGCTATTATATGGGTTAACAATATGCGATTTTCTTTTTTCCCCATCAAGTCCGAGCTCACCCCAATGATACTCAGTCCTTTGAGGTAGTCCTGCCGAGGCTGGGCCTGAGGAACACATCCAGCCAGCACAACTTTCTTGTTCTCCTCTTGAGCTTTTCTAAAAGATTAAAGAAAAAACAGTGTGAATTCTTTTGCTCAGAAGTATACCCTTGGAAACTGTTGATAGTGCCTATAAACTCTCCAAATAATATTATAATAGGCCCCTCTAGCACAAAACAGGATTTTCTTACAACTGCTTAAAGAAAGCATATAATTAGACTTGCTGTACTTTATTTATCATACATTAAAGAACACAATAGCAGTCCAATCTGATAATGTCATTCATTATCATCTCATTACAAAAAATCACTTATACATGACTCGCAAGGATATGAATCATTCTTGAAAACCGTATTTTCCAGAAAGATAAGCTAACCCTTCAAATAAGTTACTTATTTTAAATATTAATGAAAATATGTCTAAACTTAATATATTCTTCCCTAGTCTTTTGTCCAATATAAGAGTAAAATATACCTTCAGAAAATTTAGACAGGAAAAAAGAGTAAATAGAAGGCATAATACCCTATATCCTGGGAATCCCCACATCTCCCTAGTCCTGCTCCCCAGAGAAAACCTACAGTTACTATTTATGCTCACTTCCACCCTCCAGAATCCCTCACATATGCAAGCATGTATGTGCAAACAGACTTGTGTTTATATATTTATATATATGAATGAATATTTGAGAAAGTATTTCTGGATTACAGAAACCTAGATGTGAAATCTATGCTCATTTGTGTAATTATTTCCCTAGCATAAATTCTAAGAGGTAGAAATGCTGGTTCAAAGGTATACATTATCTAGTTATTTTATTAAGCATTTCTCTACTCAAGAGGAAGGTGGCAATATATTTTTTATGTGGATGTTATTCACTCATTCAGGCACACGTATTGAGCAAACATAGATTTTTTGTCCTAGAAGACAGTAGTGAACAAAGCAAAATTTAACATCTTTTCTTAGAAACTATTCATTCCCTTTGCTCATTTTAAAATTAAAGTTTCAAGTCTTCAATTCTGTTTAATGTTATTTGTGTTTTGGGGTGCTCTGTTGCTTTACTTTTATTGCTGAATCTTGGGGTATTGCATTTTATGTACCAAATTGGGTCCCTGGGCCCCAATTTCTAAGTTTCTGAAGCCAAATGAGAAAGCTGAGGGTCTCAGCAGCCCACTTTCTAGACATGTGACTTTAGACTACACAACTATGAAGTTTAAAGTCTCTACACTTTGCATACTTTTTTGTCTTTGTCAACTTTTTCAAGAGTACAAATTCAGAACTGTAAATTAACAACAAATTGGGATTAATAGGACTAGCTTTTTGTGATAAATAGCCATATCAAAATCTTCTGGGAAGTATACAGAGAATGAGTAAATGAAAGAATAGGCAGAGTAAAAAATACTATTTCAATAGCACCTGTGTTTCATTTCAATAAATTCTTAGAGCACTTTGATATAATTTTTCCACTTGGGGTTCTGAAAAAACGTAACGAAATTTTGAAAATCTGACTTTACTAGACTGCATAACATTCAAGAGAATTATTGCCTGGCTCTGCCCCCTGGTTTTACTTTTCTTATCGGTACCAAACATATCACTGCACATAAACACTTTTCTTGTAGTAAATGTGAAATAATTTATCAAACAAAAAAAACTTTCCAATTTTATTAGCAATCTACACAAAGAAGTTAAAATCTAGTTTCTTCTTATATAACACCTAGAACCACTGCCCAACATCCAAGCGAGACTCTGAGATCACTGATAATTGAATCCAAATTAAAAAGCTGGCTTCCTATAATGCAATCCAATTACTTATTAAGCACATCTAAGACATTATGGTAAGTGTTTAAGGGAACATAATGACAAGGAAGTGAAGCACCTTGCACTCAACAAGTTTATGGTTTATAACATCTGAGATGTAAAAGAACATAAACAACATAGCACCAAGTAAGATGCCTTTAGTGACAGAGAACTGTACAATAAACACGTCATGAAGGGAAAAAGAATGTGTACACACACAAAAAACAACACAGGAAAAAGTTTCACAAAGAAATTTGAGAGGACTTTATTGGCAGACAGGAGTAGGAGAGGATGGAAATGGGGGCAGAGAAAGGTCTAGGCAGTTGTTACAACATGAAAATAGACGAGAAGGGGGAAAGTATTTCAGTATATTATAGAAAGCAGTACTGATGACAGTAGATGCAGCAGTCCCTAAGGATGTGGACAGAATCCATTTGAACACAAAATGTTGTGATTCTTTAAGTAGAAACACTTCCGTCAGATAAAAATCACACTATGGAAAACCAAAAAGAAGAAAAATACCAATAACAACAATAGTACAACAATAATAACTGTGGTTAACACAATGGCACTTCATAAGGTAAAAACCATTATGTAGTTATTTATGCAGAATATTTGAAAACAGTACAGTTAATATATAACAACCCAGGGAAAATGTTCTGGTGACATTATCAACACCAGATTAGGTCATGAAACAGAACAGGGCTGATTTTAAGGGAGTAAGAACACCATAAAACTAAGAGGAAAAGTTCAAAATTGAAATGCATGATTAAGTAATTTATTAAAAAATATTATTTTGTGCCTTTATTAAATTTGGCTTTAAAATGCTAGAACAGACCAGAACTATAAGCCAAAAATCCTACCTGTCATGGAATAGAAACAGCATACTTTATATGTGACCAAATAAAGTAACAAAAGTTTTAATGCAAATTCTCAGAGTATTCTTGTTCTAAACATTCCCTTCTTACATCTCGCTCTGTTTAATGAGCTTTGTTCAAGTTAATAAAAACCTGAAAAAAATTTTCCCTTTAAAAATGTGCCTGACATCCTCTAGTATAGCTCTGGAAACAAACAAACAAACAAACAAAAATGTGCTTGACAGACATATTTTTAATAGTTATTATCCTTCAAAATATGAATGCTGATAAGAATAATACCTTAAATTTAATATGATATGAATTTCCACGTCTTCATTTCAGATAGCCTTGAAATGTTAGTTAAAATAAAAATTGAATGTAAAGTTAATTTAATATAATAGTTCATATTTTCTTGAAACATATTTCTAAATAAAAGTAGAGATGTATCCTTGTCTAAAGCATTAACTTGAGTAATAAAGGAAACATAAAGAGGCCTTTCCCTCTTTTCTTCCAAGCATCAAATGTAGTAACTAATTTGTACAGAATCTTAAATTCACAGCATAATAAAAAAATTATATAAAGGTGACATAATATCATTCCCTTATTCCACAGATGAGAAAAGTAAGATTCAAGAAAATACAATGATTGAGGCCCAAAGTCCCACACTATCTGGAGTTAGTGCTGGAGCTGGGATGAGCACCCAAGATCTCCTGGTTCCTTGAATATCACGTTTCAGAACATAAACAGGGTTTGACTATGTAATAAGTACTATACCAAAATTTCTTTCATTAGAATAGCATAGAAATTTATAGGGCTATAATTTTCGAATGTCTTCAAAGTGAAAACAATTTAATATTTCATGGTTCTTGTTTTCCTGAGGCTTGTGAACAAAATAACAGTCCAACAGAAGACTAATAAATGCATAGATATTTCAAAAAAACAGTTCTCTACAAATAGCAGGTAAGGAAAAAATGTTGCTTCTTTCTCCATGTTCATTTGTACCTTTCTTGCAAATTGATATTTAACTTATTTTAAAATACTCATAATACAGTTGACCCTTGAACAACACAGCTTTCAACTGTGTAGGTCCCCTTATATGTGGAAAGCCATGTATACTAGAGAGGCATGACCCCATATCCACAGGTTCCACGGGGCCAACTGAAGGACTTGGGTATGACTACAATGCCTACTTCTTTAAGATTTTTCTCTCATGAAAAAAAGTGTTTTTAAAATATATATCTGATTTTTAATTTTTAAATGCATACTAATACACTTAGAAAAATGTTTCCTTATAACAGCACCAAAAAGAGGGTCAAATCAGTCTGTTTCTGTACAAAGCAAGCAGTCTTCACTACTCTGCATGTGAGAATTCTCTGCATTCAAATATTCAAATGAGAGGACACCTGTATTTTAAGTGCTGATGTGCAGGCATGCAGCTGTGTGAAACACATGAAAACACCTATGCAAATAATGTAAGAGAAAAAAACTAAGAAGGCATGCTTTTGACATAACTCATTAACCATGGTGCCTTTCCTAAATTTTGGAAACAGTCAAGGAGGAGACAGTTTGCACGATGCAACTATCTACCTACGTGATCCTGTGGTCAGAACTTCGAGAATCAGACCATGAGCTGCAAATAGTTGAAAATAAACTTACTTTAAGACTAATATGTTTATCAGTCTGAAAAAATAATCCACCTAGATGTATTCACATATGTAACTGGGGATTATGGAGAGATGTAAATCCAAAGTAACTAGGCTATAATCTCAGGATCACAAGACCGTATGTTATTTTAACTAACAAAACTAGAACATAATTGCACATTTTAAGCCTCATGTGAAGGCAGAATGCTGTAGCAAAGGGGAATAGTCATCCATACACTTAATAAAGAGGAATCCAAAGGGCAGAAATTTCTCAATGTCAGTGACACTAGCAAGCAGAGTAGTCACCCGAGGCAGACGATCAAAAGAGCCAATCCTCTTAGATGCAGTCATTTAAGTGTATCGACATACAACAACCTGCCATACCCTGATGAGGCCACCCTATATAACCAGTGAAGAAATCCCTTTGATTCCAGGTTCCACTGGTTTCCCCTTTATTGTACTTATTGCCAATACCTATAAGAATTATTATTTATTAAAAAGTCAATAATCCAGCATTTTTGTGTTTTCCTTCTATCATTCATTCACATACGACATGCCAGACACAAGAAAAAACAGAGATAAAAAGATAGTCACTGATCTCAAGTTCAAGTTCACAGTCTAGAGCAAGAAAAAAGAAACATGCTTTAGAATTCAGGTTTTCATGCAAAAAGGAAAAATAGAGATCCAGAGGTAGCAAGGAGAGCTGCAAGTTGTCCTACAGGGCAATCGGCATGCACCTCTGTCAAGAGACCCAAGGATACCAGGGTTAATTAAGAAGGAGCGGTGTGGCTTTTCCTGAGAGCAGGGCTGCATCACTCTGAGTCCCACTACGGCCCCTGAGGGACCAGGTCGGTGGCACTGGGAAGGCCGAGCAGCTGAGACCAGAGTCCTCCTCCATCCACACAGTGCAACCCATTACTGGGCGTTCATCCACTTTACATAGCAAGGGTCTGGGAAAGATTTTGTTTGAAGAACAAACTTTGTGGCTTTAAGTGGGAAAAAATGAAATCTTTAAGGATATAGGCTTCTGTGAAGAGGTTAAAGGAAAATTGGTCCATTATAAAAAGAGAAATTCAATGAGACATACAAAAAGTTTTAAAAAAAGAAGCTGCAGGGGGAAGTGATGGGAAGAAGCTGAAGAAGTACCAGCAAAAGTCAGAAAATGGTGGCTGTGGGGCTTGCGTGCTGGGTAGAGGATGAGAAGCACAGTTTTAAAAAATTAAAGCACCAGGCTTAACTGGTCTCATGGCTCCAAAGGGAACCGCGTGCAGACAATAGGAATGATTCCTTAAGCTTAATGGAAGAGGCTTCTCACTGAATCCTGCCAGGCTGGCTGAAGTCAGGAAATTGGCATTTCCCCAGATGCCCTGGCTGCAGGGGCAGGATCCCTGTAATCCTGAGGGGCTGGCTGCTGGTGGCTATGGTCTCACAGGCCTCCATGACAAACTGAACTGGTGAGACCTATTACTCTGAGTTTGGTGCATGGGTCCATTTAACTCTAGGTAAACCCACAAAATCGACCTCCTGAAGCTGCAAAACTGTATTTACCCTGTAAATCATTGACAACATCTAGTTATATCACCTGGAAAGCCAGCTTACCTCTATAATGTATGTTTCCACTTCTTTAAAAGAGAAACCCCAATACTTCAAGATAATTAAGCAAACATACCATCTGGTTTCTAAGACTAATGGCTGAAAAGCTGTATCTGAAATACTGAAGGCCATCGATTTGTTCTTTGATTCAAAAATTCAGCATTAAGACACTTGCGTAAATTCACGGCAAATCAGTCAACACTAAGTCCATCCTTCCAGTTCTTCCCAAAACTCTTGGAATTTGTTCCCTCACAGTCAACCCATTAGCAAATCCTGCACACTGTACCTTGGCAATATGTCCAGGTTCACCACCTCCACTGCTACCACCCTGTCTACACCGTAACACATCTCCCTGCTGCCTTCCACCTTTATTCCCTTAGAGCTTAGTCTAAACACAGCAGGCCAAGTGATCTTTTCCAAACAGAAGCCAGAACACAGCATCCCTTTCCTCAAAATCTTATGGAGAAATATTAGTTTTTCGTATTTTTTCCTTTAATAATTTGTGTACTTCAGTTCCCCCAAAATTTGTGTAACCTTTTCTAAATATAACTCACTACAAGGCTGCTTCATCTTTCTATGTCTGTATCTGTGCATATACATGTATAACTGAGTGTGGGGTTCCTTTCTCATTCTCTGTATCCATATTAACTCTTCTGTATTTCTTACATTTGGAAGAAGCCTGAACATGGAATATTGGAATCTTCTTTTTGTAACCTGGCCAACATTATTAAGGCATGCATGTAGGGCATGGCTCAGTTAGGACTGAAACGCATACCTCCTAATATGAAGCCTAGTGTTCTTTTCTGATGTTACCTCCTTTTTAGGGCATGATGTAATAACTGTAATAAATAATAAAATTTTTAAAATAAAAAATAAAATTTAAGAATCTTCTCATGGATCACCATCTCACAAAGATGAAAAGGTCTCAAGAATGACCTACAAGGCTCTAACTACCTGAGCATGAGTCCCTCCTTCTCTCATCTCCTATAATTCCTCCTATTCTTTCCTCACTCACTCTGTTCCAGCCACACAAGCTTCCTAAGTGTTCTTGTAAAATGCCACATATGCACCCATGTTAGGCCTTGGCACTTGTCACTTCCTCTGCTGACACATTCTTTGCCCAGATGTCCACATGGCTCACTTCCTTCCATCTGCCTGGACCTTGCTCACAAGTCACCTCCCTACCCTGTTTAAAACTGTTACATTGCACGGCAACACCACAGTTTGCTTCCCTGCTTTATTTGTTCTTCATACTACCTCTCTCCTGCTCTTCTACTATATAATTTTCTTATTTAACTTTTTAACAGTCTGACTCCAACCTTCTCTGCCCCACCCTCCAGTGTGAATTTCATAAAGACAGGGATTTTGGGGTGTTTTGGCTAACAGGGGTACTAACTACCAGACTTAGAACATGCCTAGCACACTGTAGTATCACAAAGTACCTTATTATAAAGAAGGTATCCAGAAGATATATGCACAGAATAAACTGTGAAAGGAAATACTCCAAACTGTAAATAACTACCTTGTTGGATAAGACATTAAGAAAATAAAGAAGAAAGTCTAACACTGTTGTTAAATCCTTGACACCAAAACAGAACAAGGGGAAAGAGACTCCCAGCAGCTGTGGTAAGGCATCCTACAAGTTCCATAGAGGGCATCATCCCAAGACCAAGACCAATCTAAGAAGACACATGTGTCATATATAGTACCTTCCTATATACCTTCCTCACTTGCTTTAGGTAATCTCAAAGAATTCCCCAATATTAGTAGAGCTTCTTTTGGGTAGAAAGATTGCCCAATTAAACAGATTTTACCCAAATGGTCAATATTTTCTATAATATCCCTTGTAAATGGCCATGCTATTTCTACTTTACTTTCTCAGATACAGAGAGTTCATTACTTCGAAATTTCCTATTTAATCACGGAACACCATACATTATTATTATTAAACTCTATCTCCTTACAGTTTCCACTTATCTATCCAAATTTGCCTTCTTTAACCTCAAAAAGCTTTATCCCCTACATGGACTTACACTCCAAATCATTTTGGTCAAAAAAATTTAATCATTCTAAAGCAAATGTTTCTGAGATACATGACATGCTCACATTTCTTATTACAGAGAATACAGCAAATCTAATTGAACCTGTAGTTGATTGCCTTAGATAATCACTGTGGATATAGAATTTCACATTTGTAGGAGACATCCAAAACTTTCTAGCTCTGTCATTTCATGTTATAAAAGAGGAAACTGAGGATCAGAAAGATTAAATGGCTTGCCTTAGGTCAAGGTGAAGACAGAGTCGGTACTGGAAGTCATCCATCACTGCCCTTTGCTTCAATATAATAACGCCTAAGCTAGGGGTTACCAAGATTCATAAGGCTGTATAGCCCCATAATAAATAATCTCAGTAGGCCATATATATTGATTCTTCTCTTTCTTTCACAGGTGTCAGCTATTACTTCTCAATACGTCAGTTTCTTACCTGTCTATTCAATCTACTGTGGCCATTTCTAACTGCTATGCAATGAATCTATGAAAATTTCTGGAGTAAATGATAAAAGTCAACAACTTCATTTTATTTATGATTTTTGCAAACTCATTAATCAAATATTTGCTTTATGCCTATTATGTATATAATATAGGCTCATAGGCCTGTCATACCAATAAGTATTTGCCTTTCAAAAGAATACACGGGAAATTGAAAAGGATCTTCCCAAAATAAAATATGTAAATTATATAGAAATACTGATGAACACTTTAAGTAAAGGTTTAGTACATTAATAACTACAAATAAGTTCACAGACCAGTGGCCACTAGACATTCTATGAAGGCACTCACCAGTTAAAAAAAAAAACTGATGTACACCAAATATTAATACATATTAATGCAACTGTATATAAATCATACATGTAGCATTATAAAACATACCTTAAAAGTGGTATATTTTTTAAATGAAATACTGCAAAAGAAAATTAGTGTTCTGAGTCCAAATAGAGGTTCCTTTGCAGGCCCAAATAGAGGATTAAGAGCCTTCATAAAATCTACTGTAATGTTATCAGTCACCTTCGAGCTTCTTTCCCCTTGGAAGGGAACCAGAATATTTCACCCAAAAATATGCCACAGTAGCATAAGTATTACTTTGAGCTGAAGGCATTTAAGAAACCACAGATACAAGGGGGTGGGGTGGGTAGACGGTTCTCTGGCTAAAAAGCAGGACATAAATTTCCATTTGTAAAGGTGTCTCCCTCTCCAGTACCAGGAACAGAACTACTCTGGAGACAACTCACACCAACTAAGAACACTCTAATTTGCATTAAAAACCTACAAATGACCTTTATTTGCCATACCTTCTTCAATCACTTTCCCACAATGTAGCCCTCTCCAGAAACCCCACATCCTCCTTCCTTTATCTAACCACTTCTTCATCTCTACAAGTTATCCTCTCTGTTAAGATGGTCTAAAAGCCCCAAATTCCAATTCCCTCCTTGAGTTCTATGTCTTTGTGAAATTGTATCCATATGTAATTGTACTATGTTTTTTGCTCCTGTTAATCTGTCTCATCGTTTGATTCACAGACCCCAGCTACTGAGGAAGAGCTTTTTTTCCTCCCCTATATCATAAAGTTTAAAGTACAATGTTATTTTTAAGTAACTTCAAGAACCAAGGCAAAGTCAGACTACTATATACATAATACCTTGGTGCATTCAAAACTCACCATGCATAGCACATAGCATTTGAATCAATTATTTCCTTCTTGTTAAGCAAGCTGAAGTAAAGCATTCCTTTCTTAAAAGTATTAACATAAACAAATAACCCAAAGTATAGGACATGTACTGTATATTCCTGTGCTAAAGAATATCCCCATAAAATGGAAAAACCAAATCTATAATTAATTCACCTCCCCTGAGACCAATATCTTGATAGTCTACTCACAACAATACTGTAGAAGGTAATATCCTTCAACAGGGGCAAAATGAGAAGGAAAAAAAACGAAACTCAGGAGTACATCAGTATATATATGAAGACCTTAATAAAGTGACATTGAGAAGAGAAGCCAGATCAGCTGTTACCTTTATTGAATTCACCATCCAATTAACATATCTTATTGCGTTTTAATTATCACATTCACCAAGAAGGACTAAAATTAAATGAGGACATGTATCTATGTTACATCTTTGGGTAGGGGAGGAGGAAATTTACAGTTCTGGTTCCTATTAAGAATTTAATTAATTAAAGGGATAAGGCTAATAAGATACTTCTAATATTTTCTAGTTTAGTATTAAAAAGTCCTGAAGGAAAATGTGTACTTGGACTTATTTCTAGCTCCATCTATCTGAATGCTATCTGAGCTTGAATACTATTAGATTCCAACCTGGTTTCTGGTGGAAGATCCAGACACATTTAGAATTGGCTATATAATCTGAATAAAAAGTCATTTTAAACTTATAAAAAGGTCACTAAAAATTTGTACAAAGATTCTTTTTATATCTTTTTCAAAGTTACTTTTCAAAAAAGGTATTAATATAAAAGCTGATCCCTTGAAGGGAGTAACAGAAAAGCCCTATGTTATTTAAAATAAAATAAAAAGTGGCAAAGCAAAAGACACTTGACCCCTGGGAAAGATAAGATCTGCAGGGGTTGTCTCCTTGGCTAAGTTTCAGTCATGAGATCCCCCACCTACTGGACAGAGGCAAAAGAAGAGATTAACTTCCTTCAAAGCTGCCTCAACTGGGCTTCAGCAAGTTATAACTCCTGCAGGATCAGCAGGTTTCACTGGAGGGGCAAGAAGCAGAGAATATCCGTATTTTAGGATACTTTAAAGAACTCTTTTTTAATATGCTCTTGGTGAACTAGCTATTTCAGAATGTATCATTATCCCAAATTATCTGGGCTGTTCTTAAGGCAAATGATTTAAAACATTCTGCATCGATTTATAGTACACTAGTTTTTTCTATGGACATCTCTCCCCTATTAGACTAAAAGCTCCTTGAAGGCAATACCTAGATATGACTCACTTTACATAACACAGAGTTACATTGTCAAGAAATCTTCTGCAATCTGATAAATGAAAAAAAAGCCACTTCCAAGAAATAACAATAGAATCAATTACTAAGTTGTGGTTAATAGCCATGCTTTGTCTCCTAAAATTTAATGAGGTCATCATTAAAAGGGAATCCATGTTTTTTCATCATCTGAAATGCATATAATCCAATCAGATGAAATATATTTGGTTGGCATCAACGCCATTTATCTGTGTTTGAATTTTATGGTAAACCCTTTATTTTCATTTTCACAAATCAAATAGATAGTTTATAAGATCATCATATTCTTTTTTTTTTTTTTTTTGAGACAGAGTCTCACTTTGTTGCCCAGGCTAGAGTGAGTGCCGTGGCGTCAGCCTAGCTCACAGCAACCTCAAACTCCTGGGCTCAAGCGATCCTGCTGCCTCAGCCTCCCAAGTAGCTGGGACTACAGACATGCGCCACCATGCCCGGCTAATTTTTTCTATATATATTAGTTGGCCAATTAATTTCTTTCTATTTATAGTAGAGATGGGGTCTCACTCTTGCTCAGGCTGGTCTCGAACTCCTGAGCTCAAACGATCCGCCCACCTCGGCCTCCCAGAGAGCTAGGATTACAGGCTTGAGCCACCGCGCCCAGCCAG
>VSMD01135691.1:0-19973 GCA_008750895.1 Mirza zaza | reverse complement strand
AAAAAAAAAAAAAAAAAAAAACTAAAAACAGAACTACCACATCACCCAGCAATCCCACTGATAGGTATTTATCAAAAAAAAAAAAAAAAAGGAATTTAGTATATTGAAAAGATATCTACATGCCCACATTTATTGTAGCACTATTCACAATAACCAAGTTTTTGGGTTTTTTTGAGACAGAGTCTCACTCTGTTGCCTGGGCTAGAGTGAGTACCATGGTGTCAGCCTAGCTCACAGCAACCTCAAACTCCTGGGCTCAAGCAATCCTTCTGCCTCAGCCGCTCGAGTAGCTGAGACTACAGGTATATGCCACCATGCCTGGCTTATTCATTTATCTATCTATCTATCTATCTATCTATCTATCTATTTATTTAGTGAGATAGAGTCTCGCTTTGTTGCCCAGATTAGAGTGAGTGCCGTGGCGTCAGCCTAGCTCACAGCAACCTCAAACTCCTGGGTTCAGCCCCCGGAGTGGCTGGGACTACAGGCATGCGCCACCATGCCCAGCTAATTATTTCTATATATATTAGTTGGCCAATTAATTTCTTTCTATTTATAGTAGAGACTGGGTCTTGCTCTTGCTCAGGCTGGTCTCGAACTCCTGACCTTGAGCAATCCACCCACCTCGGCCTCCCAGAGTGCTAGGATTACAGGCGTGAGCCACCACGCCCGGCCCCACAATAGCCCCACAACAGTTTTGAAATCAACCTAAGTGTCCATCAATGAATAAATAGATAAATCATGGTACATATACACAATGGAATGTTATATAGCCACAAAAATGAATGAAATCCTGCCATTTTCAACAACATGGATGGGACTGGAGGACATTATGTTAAGTGAAAGAAGCCAAGCACAGAAAGACAAGTCTCAAATGTTCTCACATGTGGGAGCTAAATAGTAAAAACAATCTAATGGAGACAGAATAGAATGACAGTTACCAGAGGTTGGGAAGGGTAGCAGGGAGGAAGGATAAAGTGGTGATGGTTAATGGGTGCAAAAATATAGACAGATAGATATATAGATAGATAGATAGATAGATAGATAGATAGATAGATAGATAATAGATAGGATGAACAATATTTGATAGCACAACAAAATGACTGTAATCAACAAGTTAGGGTGTACTTTAAAATAACTGAAAGAGTGGAATTGGAATGTTCCTAACACAAAGAAATGATACATGCCTAAGATAATGGATATCCCAATTACCCTGATTTGATTAATTCACGTTGCATGCCTGTATCAAAACATCACATGTGCCCTACAAAGATATACAACTGTTATGTACCCATAATAATTAAAAATTTTAAAAATCTGTAGCTTAGAATCTGAGGGTAAAAATAGGCCTATTATCAAGTAAGTGTTAATAAAAGGAAGAGTTCCAGAATTTTCATCCTTGGATAATTTGCATTTCAATGTGTTGTATTTCAGCAAGTTGGAGGCCTTTATGCTTAGAGCTCATACCCTGAAGTCTTTTTGAGCTCCTTTCTGTATAGCAATTCAGCAAAACCTTCCCCCAGGGTGAAACACCTACTCACTTACTTGGTGACCTTGAGCAAGTTACATTCTCTTTAAAGTTTGCTTAATACCAGAGTTTTGAGGGCCAGGTCAGATTGTGTTTGAAGGGCTTCATAAAATGCTAATCAAATAAGTATTTGGGCTCAGCTCCAGTGTAAAGCACTGTATTACCCACCCACCCCAATTTAGAATATTAATAGAATTGAGGATTTGAAAAAGAATGAGGGAGAGCAATAAAGAATGAGTGTCTTCTGTGTGCCAGCATGTTGCATACATTATTTCCAATTCTGTCAACCTCTTAAAGTACAGTCATACTGATGAGAACCCTGACCTGAACTTGGATGATGTTATAGAATCCATATCTTCTTCCTGGGTCATGGTACTCCTCCCAGTAGAAATTGCAGGCTGAAAACAAAATAGGTTAAAGAAGGTTCTTTAGATGAAATTATTATGGAGGACAGATCAGAGGTGGATTCCTGAAGGGGAAGTTCCCTAACCTTTAAGGTCTGCATTATGTAGGGCAGCCATACAAACTGTGCCTGAGTGGGTCCCAATGCCTGGGTCCCTGTGACAGCCAGGGCTGTCAGCTGCAGCAGTTGTGTCCTGAGGCATTCTCCAGGGCCCTGCTCTCAGCACACACGGAAATTGAAGTCACTTCCAGAGAAGCAAGTGTGTTCCCCACAGTCTGGCTTTGTCTCCTCAGGGCCTGGAGGCCAAGTGAGCCCTAGAGGAAAGACTGGTCACCTCAGCTGGCCTTCCTGGTCTCAGGCCACCCGAGCTTCCCTCACCCTCCACCAGAGGTCACCCCCGAATGAGACTCGGCCCTGTGCCCTGTCCCTGCTGAGCCTTGGCCTGCATCCCAGGTTTGCAGTTGTGATTTATTTTTGGCACGTCAGCCTTTGGTCATCAAGTAGCAAAACCCAAAAGAAGAACAGCAAGATATCTTACTCTGGCCTCAAGTGTCTGCTTGGGACACAGCTTCTGCCCTCTCTGGTCCCTTTTCCCTGAGGGGCTCTGGGACCTTTGGGATTCTTGTCAAGCTCATTAGAGGGCCCGCAAGGACCTAACGGTGAGTAGCCAGGCCAGCAATGGACAGAAGCCAGCAGCAGGCAGAGAGAGGGGAGGCTGCGGGGTGGAGAAGACAGAAACCCCCGAATCCATTAGATCCATTTCTCTTCTCTGCTGAAGGCAGTTGGACCCAGAAGAGTAGCCGAATTGACTCTTGAAACCCCTCGGGGGGGGCGGGGGGGGGGGCGGGGAGGGGTTTCCTACAGAAAGTGGGTCCCTGTGGCTGTGTTTGGACTTTCAGAGTTTGGGGGAGGGATGTTACATTCCACAAAGGACCGGGCCAACTATTCCCATTTGGAGACCCTCTCCAAAGGGGGCTTGGAAAAATTGTGGGGGGGGGGTGGGACAGCAGACAGAGGCACAAAGTTGGCCCCATTTGGGCCTCAGAGCAGGGGATGGGGCAAGATAAACATTCTCCCAAGCCCGCCCCCAGGAAAGGCGAGTGCAGCCAGAACTTGGCCAGGCTGGCTGTGCCAGGGAAAGGCGGCCCGGGCCCAGGATGGCATCTGGCGGGTGGGGGTGGTGGGCTACAAGTACACCCTCTGCCCATGGAGGGCTGGGGAGGAGAGGAGGTTAGTGCTGCTCAGCTCTGGGAGGTGAGGGACACAGATGCTTGTCTTGGGAACCTGGGACTTGTCAGGAAATAGGTTGTTTTGTGGGGAATAGAGACTCCTGGGTCCCCTCAGGTTGCTGATGGGGCAGAAGAGGCTCGTGGGCAGTCCAGTTGCCTGCTACTGAGAGGACTTGCTGTTCTAAACCTTCCCCTGGTAACCAGGCACCCAGTAGTGAGGACACCAGGATTCCTGGAACAGCCAGCCCAATCTCTGAAGCAGCCAAGGCTGCTGGTCAGCAGATTGGCTCCTTTGAGAGGCCAGGCCTTCCTGGGCCCAGAAGGAGTGGTGGAAGTGGGGCAGGAGGCGGCTTTGGTCCTGCTGAGTGGCAGCTTGTGCCTGTTTTCTACTTGCCGCTTCCCGTTTGTTGATAAATGATTTCCTGCATTCTTCAAATCCTGCATCTGAGGCAGGAGTTCAGTTCCCCGGTTGACAAGGCCGGCCAGCTCAGCTCTTCTGCGTCCAGGCCTGAGCGTCCTGGTTCTGTACTGCCCGACGCTGCAGCCGTCCCGCGCAGGGCTCAGTGGCTGTCATTAGCTAAGACGTAGGGTGTCTTGCTAGCAGGACCCTGGACCAAAGGCATCGCTGCCCAAACATCAGCTCCCATCTAGGGAGCAGTGCCTGCTGTGCCTACCCTGGGCACAGAGGGCAGAGATGGCTGGGGCACCCTAGAGAAGACCACCGTCCACTGGGGGAGACGACAGCACATGCGACAAGCCATACCTGGGCTGGGTCCAGGACTCACCCACCCAGCTCTGCCTCCCTCAGAGCACTGGGCACAGTGCTCGGCCAAGAGCGGGTCTTCAGTGTCTGTTGAATGAGGAAGGAACGAACGAATGAGTGAGCGATTGTGAAGTTAATTTACAGATAGAATGAGAGACGAAGGAGCAGTGGGGTGAGGCGCAGGAAGTGTGTCCTGGAAGGAGGGGTGTTTTCAGGGTAGGACAGTTACAGCTGGGGATGATGTGTAGAGGCCACAGGGGTGGCATATTAAGAAGGGAACCATGCAGCTTCTCACCTTTTCCTCCAGTGCAGACAGCAGCCAGAGGAACAGCAGGGCCAGCCTCAGCTCCTCAGAGAGGAATGGAAACTGCACTTTCATTTGCCCTCTGCAGTTTCTTTGTGGTTCTTTCTAAAAGCAAGGGCTCGGTCAGTGCTAACCCTGGGCCCGGCCTGGACCAGCCTGGACCGGCCTGGCTGACAGTCTGCCGCCCCTGCCTGGAACTGGAAGGAACCACATGGTCTCCTGGGGACCCTGGGCTGTACAGCCAGTGGGAAGATGCAGGCGGACTCCGCCCAAAGCTGCAGGCAGCAAGGGGGAGGAGAATCCAGAACTAGGGGAGCCGGTTGACCCCGGGGGAGGGGTTGGTGTCAGAAAGGGCTAGAAAGGCAAAGCTGGCTGAACGTTTTCAATTTACAAATAGTGCCAGGAGATGGAGAGGTGAGAGGTGAGTGAGAAGCAGCTCAGCCCTCCAGGGACACATCCCCTGGGGCAGGAGGCTGACAGCTTCTTTCCACACCCCCCCAGAGCCCTTGGAGTCACCCCTGCAGAGCTGAGCATGACTCGGGACGAGGCGCTGCCCGACTCCCACTCGGCACAGGGCTTCTACGAGAATTATGAGCCCAAGGAGATCCTGGGCAGGTAAGGCCCAGACTTTCCCCGCCAAGGGCTGGCCTGGGCTCCAGCAGGCCCTGTGGGCTGCAGTGGTCTCCGCTCCACCCTGAGGACTGACCATCTCCATCCCCGAGGCAGTGCCCACTTGGAGAATCCCTGGGTTTGGGGTGCTCCCCTCCTGCAGCCAGGACAGATGAGAAGAGTGTGAGATCAGAGATCTCTGCCAGCAAGAAGTTCCCCAGTGCTGTCGACAAGCATGTCCAAACCCAGCTGGGGGCCAGGGTCAGGGACAGGGATCAGAGGGAGGCCGTGGCCCTGAGCGTGTTCTGCTTCTTTCCATATGCTGAGGAAGGGCCCCCAGCTGGGAGTCCAGAGGCCTGAGACCAGGCTTGTTACTCACCAGCTCTGGGCAAGTCACCCCTCTGTGTCTTTATTTCATCGTCCACCATCCCCAAAAGTTCATAGGATTTGGGGGAAAGTACAACTCACGTAACAAGGCAGAACACGTCTGCTTCAGCCTGGACCTGGGACTCCCCCTGGGGTGAGGAGCCCCCAAGGCCATCTGTCCTCTGCACCCCCAGGGGTGTTAGCAGTGTGGTCAGACGCTGCATCCACAAGCCCACGTGCCAGGAATATGCCGTGAAGATCATCGACGTCACCGGTGGAGGCAGCTTCAGCTCCGAAGAGGCGCGGGAGCTGCGGGAAGCCACACTGAAGGAGGTGGACATCCTGCGCAAGGTCTCAGGGCACCCCAACATCAGTGAGTGACGGCCCCAAGCCACAGCAGGGTGCTCCACCATGACTGCCCTGGTAACCCAAGCCTGGGAGTGTGGCCCCACCGCACAGCTAGCTGGAACCATCCAGAGTGTCTCCCGTGCCCTGAGGCTCGAGGTTCCCAGCTCCACCCTCACTGCTCCCACAGAAACGGTCCCAGGCTGGGGTGGATGCGGGTGGGGGGATGGGAGTTTGAAGTCCCCGGACTGCCCAAACCCCTGGTTGGGGTCCTTTGAGCAGCGTCCCGATTCCCCCTCAGCTTTGGCAGTTAGTGCACAGCAGTCTCCATCCCTGTGCTTCCCCGTGCCCCGGCTGCCCCTCCCTGGGCTCCCCTGCCACCCGAGACGAGCTAGCCATTTCCATTTCAGTACAGCTGAAGGACACTTATGAGACCAACACTTTCTTCTTCTTGGTGTTTGACCTGTAAGTACCCAGCCCTGGAGTCAGCCTCGGCCTGGGGCCTCTCGGAGAACCTGCCACTGTGGTCCCCTACCCAGCGCTCGCTGGAGTCCAGCAGCCACCCCCCACTGTGGATGCCAGGGAGGATCACAGATGCTTCAGGCAGGCCAGCCCCTGGGTGCTCTGGCTGCCAGGTTTGGAAACCTGGGTCCACCACTTATGGGCTGGATCATTTCTTTAAGTATCAGTTTTCTCCCTGGTATTACAGCAGTAATAATAGCACAGTGACTGGCATGATGTAAATGCTAATTATCAACTACAGTGACAATGACAATGGTGGGTCACTTGATATTTATTCCAGGCACTGAGGATACAGCAATGAAAAGACATACAAGGTCCCTGACCTGTAGTTACGTACAGGGACAGCAGTCCCCTCTCACCCGCAGTTTCACTTTCTGAGGTGTCAGTTACCCATCATCAACCGTGGTATGAAATAGGTGAGTTCAGCACATTAAGATGTGTCGAGAGAGACAGAGACACCACATTAGCATAACATTTATTACAGCATATTGTTACAATTGTTCTATTTTATTGTTGTTAATCTCTCACTGTGCCTAATTTATAAATTAAAGCACTTTACCATAGGTTTGTACATATAGGAAAAAACATAGTAGGTATAGGGTTTGGTACTATTCAAGGTTTCAGGCATCCACTGGGGGTCTTGGAACATATCCCCTGCAGATAAGGGGGGACTATTGTAGAGATATATAAAGCAGAACGGGGGTGAGAGAGAGAGAGGAGAGAGAGACGGGCTTCTTTAGATGGAGTGGACAGGAAAGGCTCTCCAGGAGGTGAGAGCAGAGACCCGGATGAATGAGGGAGGGATCAGAGCAAAGGCCTGGGGAAAGACTTTGCAGCAAAGAGTGAGCCAGGACATGGGCCCTGCAGCTGGGCTGGCATGTTCAAGACAAGAAACCCGGGTGGGTCCAGGGCATGGGGTCGGGGGTGAAGGGGGTGGAATGAGCTTGTGGCGAGTGGCAGGATGTGAGGTGGGTCAGTACCAAAGACCAGATTCTGCGGCATTTCAGCCATGACAAGGAGTTTGGATGGAGGGCCGAGAGCGGGAGGGTGATGGGATCTGATTTACTTTTCACAAGGATCCCGCTGGCTGTCTGGGGACGAGCGTAAGGAGGCAAGAGTGGACGGGGTCTCTGGGAGGCCGAGGTGGGCGGATCATTTGAGCTCAGGAGTTCGAGACCAGCCTGAGCAAGAGTGAGACCCCATCTCTACTATAAACGGAAAGAACTTAATTGGCCAACTAATATATATAGAAAAAATTGGCCGGGCATGGTGGCGCATGCCTGTAGTCCCAGCTACTTGGGAGGCTGAGGCAGCAGGATTGCTTGAGCCCAGGAGTTTGAGGTTGCTGTGAGCTAGGCTGACGCCACGGCACTCACTCTAGCCTGGGCAATAAAGTGAGACTCTGTCTCAAAAAAAAAAAAAAAAAAGAGTGGACGGAGGAGGCAGCAGTATCGAGGGGACAGGCAAGCGGTCGGGGTGGTACATAGGGCTTTGTCCAAAAATCATCATCTTCATCATCGTCTGTTTCTGCACCAACAGGATGAGTGCGATGGGCTCCTTATCACTACGCATCAAATGTGAACACACAAAGTGCTCTGGGAACTGTGTTCAAGTCTTACCATCATTTTTATTAGAAATGTTCCCAGGGAAGGGAGCTCTTCAGCACCTGTGTCCCCTCTCCATTGAATTCTCACTACAGAATGCAGATCTCTGCTGACATGAGTCATTACTGTGGGGGTGTCTTGATTTCTCCACACAGAACAGCTAATTTAGGGACTGGATACACTCGGGAAAATGATTAGATTTTGTATCATTGGAACATTTCATACTGCAGCTCTACTGAGTATGTGCAGTATATCTGACTTTGAGACACGATTTAACTTGGCAGGTGTGTGCAATTCACCTGTCAGCTCCAGGAAGGCAGGAGCCTGCAGATGAACCTTGCACGGGCTCTAGTGTTCCCTGGTAAATCTTTGTTCTGTTGCTGCTAATAGCGAGTTCTAGTATCCTTCAAATGAACTAGAATGACAAAAACTAGATTCACACGTTGTCTTTTAGGAATAGTACAGACATCATATAAAACTAGGGTCACTTTTTTTTTTTTTTTTTTTTTTTTGAGACAGAGTCTTGCTTTGTTGCCCAGGCTAGAGTGAGTGCCATGGCGTCAGCCTAGCTCACAGCAACCTCAAACTCCTGGGCTCAAGCGATCCTACTGCCTCAGCCTCCTGAGTAGCTGGGACTACAGGCATGCGCCACCATGCCTGGCTAATTTTTTCTATATATATATTAGTTGGCCAATTAATTTCTTTCTATTTATAGTAGAGACGGGGTCTCACTCTTGCTCAGGCTGGTTTTGAACTCCTGACCTCAAGCAATCCGCCCACCTTGGCCTCCCAGAGTGTTAGGATTATAGGCGTGAGCCACCACGCCCAGCCTAGGCTCACTTTTGAGTGACAAATTCTAGGTTGTCTTCTCAAACAGGGCCTCCTGCCCACTCTACCAGCCAGACCCAAAGGTTTTCATGCCTCTTCATGAAGCTGACCAAAAATCTTCTCCGCCCATTCATTCTCCTCCCCTTTTGTCCTAGGGATCTCAGTGCCCTCTGTGGAAGGGCGAGCAGGTGGGGGCAGGAGGTACCTTTCCACATTTAACCAAGGGAGACTTTTCTAGGACCCCTCTGGACTCAATCAGCTACACCCGTCAGACTCTGCTCAGTGGCACTGTCCTGTACAGCCCGTGGGGGCAGCTCAGATGTCTTTAACCTTTGAAGAAGCTGCTTGGGGAAGCTATTTTTAATGCTGCCCTGAGGAGACCGCCAAGGTATAACTAGATTGTTCTAGCGGAGACCTCTTTCTAGATCATGCCAAGGAGACTGAACCACAATTCTTTTTTGAGACAGAGTCTCACTCTGTTGCCCAGGCTACAGTGCCATGGCATCAACCTATCTCGCAGCAACCTCAAACTCCTAGGCTCAAGTGATCCTACTGCCTCAGCCTCCTGATTCGCTGGGACTACAGGCATGCGCCACCATCTCCAGCTAATTTTTTCTATATATTTTTAGTTGGACAATTAATTTCTTTCTATTTTTAGTAGAGACGGGCTTGTCTTGCTCAGGCTAGTCTCGAACTCCTGACCTTGAGTGATCCACCTGCCTCAGCCTCCCAGAGTGCTAGAATTACAGGCGTGAGCCACCGCGCCCGGCCGTGAACACAATTCTTAATCCTACAATGAGCAAACTTTGCTCTTCAAACATTTGCACAGCCAGTTATTTCCATTTGTTCCCTGGGAAAGATCAGGATACTCGTGTCCTTCTGATCTGGGTCTGGGGCCCTGGGCCGGTGGCTCAGGGTCCCCTTTTCAGCACCCAGCCCTGACAGATCCCATCCATGATGTCACTGCACAGACAGTGGGGAGGGGGGGGACCCTCACCTCCTCTCCAGCCACCTTTGCTCTTCTCCCACTTCTCCCCAGACAACTTGTCTACTCACTCCCCCAGTTCTCCCCTCCCCAGACGTGGCTCCTTCTGCTTGTGGAAGTGTTAGGGTGGGAGTCAGCTCTCTGGGAGCAAGAAGAGGAGGTGGTGGTCTTGGGGCCAATCCAGCTGCAAACCCTCTGTCCCCACAGGATGAAGAGAGGGGAGCTCTTTGACTACCTCACTGAGAAGGTCACCCTGAGCGAGAAGGAGACCAGGTGAGGCCATTTGCCTCTCTCCCCACTCCCTTCCCCGTGTCCTACTGCCACAGGCCCTGAGGTCATGGGGGAGGCACACTGCATTTGTCTGGGCTGGGAGCGTGTGCCGCCTGCTTTAGTGGCCTCCTCCTTTCCTGGGCTCAGTCCAGACCAGCCCAGCGTGTCCTGAGTCCCCCTCACTTGCAGGTGGCCGGTTTGAGATTTTGCCTCCCTGCTACTACCTGCCCCCGCAGAGCAGAGCGGAAGGGTAACATGCGTCTGCCCTGCCCTAGGAAGATCATGAGGGCCTTGCTGGAGGTGATCTGCAGCCTGCACAGGCTCAACATCGTGCATCGCGATCTGAAGCCCGAGAACATCCTCCTGGATGACGACATGAACATCAAGCTCACAGACTTTGGCTTTTCCTGCCAGCTGGAGCCAGGAGAGAAGCTGAGAGGTCTGTTAACACGGCCTTGGCCTGTCTCAGGGGCTCAGGCTCTCTCACCAATTCTCAGGGACAGAGATCACCTGGGTTTCTCCCTTAACTTAATCTCCCCCCAGAATAAAAAACCTACCATTTAGGTAAAAATCATTACCTGAAGAGGGGCTCTGAGTCTCTTCAGGTACATCCTCTTCCCAGGCATGAGCTGAGCCAGGCTCCTGTTGCCCACGTTCCAGGCCAGGATGCCTAGAGGTGACCAGGGAACCAGTGGGCCCCAATGGTGGCCCTGTGAGCCAGTACCCTACCCTTGCCCTTGGCCCTGAAGTTGGCCGGTGTTAGGAGAGTCCCAGCCCAAGAACCACTCATGTCCCATCTCCATTGTTCCTTTGGATTTCCTCTTGAGTGTCCCTCGCTGACCTGTCCTGATGGCACCCATTCCTGCAGAGGTCTGTGGGACCCCCAGTTATCTGGCCCCTGAGATCATCGAGTGCTCCATGAACGACGACCATCCAGGCTATGGGAAGGAGGTGGACATGTGAGTGTGCGGTCGGGAGGAGGGGAGGTGGGGGAGGTGAGCCCATGGCAGGAGCACCGGGCCAGGCACGTAGGGAACAGTGGGAACTAAGCCAGACCTCCGACGCTGGCATGGTGAGTGGCCCTCACGCCCCAGGTGGAGCACGGGTGTCATCATGTACACCCTGCTGGCCGGCTCCCCACCCTTCTGGCACCGGAAGCAGATGTTGATGCTGAGGATGATTATGAGTGGCAACTATCAGTTCGGCTCACCGGAGTGGGATGATTACTCGGACACCGTGAAGGACTTGGTGAGAGGCCAAGCCTACTGGCTCCTGGGCTCGGGCTTGGGGAAATGCCCACAATGGGGGGGAGTATACCACGCCACAGAATGGAGGAGCCCGCCAGGAGAGACCCCACGTCCCCTGAAACGCTGGAAGGGCCCCTGCCTTGACGTTCTCCGTTCTCCTCTCCCGTTCTCTCAGATCTCTCGCTTCTTGGTGGTGCAGCCCCAGAGCCGCTGCACAGCAGAAGAGGCCTTAGCACATCCCTTCTTCCAGCAGTATGTGGTGGAAGAAGTGCGTCACTTCAGCCCCCGGGGGAAGTTCAAGGTACTGAAACTTCCCTTGACCCAGACCCTGGGGCACTTGCTGCTGGCTCCCAAAGTCCAGGCCTGCACACCCCCCTTCCAGAACACCTGCCCCTCCCCTTCCTACCCAGGCTGCGAAGGTTCCAATTCAACTTCTGGTTTCAGCGAAGGCAGGTGTCAGCTGACTGGCTCCATCAGCCTAAGGCCCTGGATGCTGGCAGGGTGGGGATTGGGGGACATGAGGAAGGGCCCAGCAGAAGCCACCTAAGGCTTCATGGCAAACAAGCTCAGGGCCTGCCTGCGCTGGAAGGGCAGGGGCCAGCAGCGGGTGGGGCTGCCAGCTCAGGGTTCTCCGTCCTGGCCCTCTGCAGGTGATCGCTGTAACAGTGCTCGCTTCAGTGCGGATCTACTACCAGTACCGCCGGGTGAAGCCAGTGACAAGGGAGATTGTCATCCGGGACCCCTATGCCCTCCGGCCTCTGCGCCGCCTCATTGATGCCTATGCCTTCCGCATCTATGGCCACTGGGTGAAGAAAGGGCAGCAGCAGAACCGGGCTGCCCTCTTTGAGAACACACCCAAGGCCGTGCTCCTCTCCCTGGTTGAGGAGGACTTCTGAGGGGCTGGCAGATGGGGTAGGGTTTGGGGGGGCAGGTAGAGAGGGGAAGCTACAGAAATACAAGTCAAAGGAGCGAGATCACGTGCAGGCCTCTGCGCAGAAAGAGCACCTGGCTGGGTCAGGAACCCCTGGGGTGGAGGCCATGATCCCTCTCGAAGGCTCCGCACGAGAGGAGAGGGTGTTCCCACCACACAGCAATGACCGGGCCAGGCCACAGTGGTGGGGAGACCAGATGTGGCCCAAGAGCCAGGAGCTCTCCTGCTTTTCCACGTCCCAGTTGTGCCACCTCAGTTTCTGCTTATGGGAGGCCCCGAGTTCCTGACACTCGGGGGGCCTCTTCCCTTCAGGTCCGGGCGTGAGGAGAAAAGATACAGTAATATATGAGATACACAATCGGAGACTTTACTAACCGGACAATATCCAGTGACGCCACAGGAGCAGGTTACTCTCCAGGGACATGCTTTTAGAGCCCTTACCTTAGAGCCTCTAAGCATATACATACTTAGAGCCCTTATGTAACTAGCAACACAAGGGGAAGCTTCCGATGATATTTGTCTTTCTGGAGTGTTATTTACTTTGTGACTCCCACAATGCACAGCTTCACCTGGTAAATCATTCGGTTCTCCCAGACCCTTTAAGACTGACATCGTGCTTTAAAGAGCCCACGTGACTGCGTCTTACACAGAGTGGAAATTAGTTTCCTTCAGAAGGGAATACTACAGATGAGGGAAATGAAGAAAGCACTTTCCTTCTGCAGTAATTTTTGGGGAAACAAAGAGAACCAGGAAATTCTGCCTTGAGGAAACAATGTTAGATTCCGGAATTAGGGGAAAAGGGGGAGGGAATAGATTGTAAAATTTTAACTAACTGCCTTTCAGAGCACTCTGTTCCAACTGTTTGCATATTTGGCTCCTCGATGGTTAATGCTTGACCTCTGAGAGAAACACCCAGCTCCCAGCCACAGGTGATAAGTTGGGCCGCTTCTCCAAGAGACAGTGGCAGCCCTTCCTTGAGGGTTAGAATCCTCTTGGTCCCTGAGAGGAGAGGCACCTGCCACAGAGGGGGGGAAGGGGAAAGAGTTCTTTCCTGAGGCTGAAGTTGAAGAGCCTGGAGTTGGGCAGTGTTTGGGGTCTGGCCAGGGAATGACGCAGGTACCACGGAGGACTTCTACTCATTTGTGCATGGTGGCTCACAGCTCCTCAGGTGGTCGGCCTGTGCTGGAAGCACAGCGGAAGCCAAGGTTGTCTGAGGCTGAATCTGGAGTATTGCCCATTCTGCCACCAGAGAGAGAGAGGGAGAATGAACATTCCTTAAGAAAGGGGCTTGGGGGCTCACCCAACTTCCCTCCCCAACCCCTCAGGCCTTCTGGGGTCTGGTGTGCCTGAGGACTGGGGAGGGCATGGTCTGGAAAGAAGCCTGGTGTGAGGGCAGGTCCTGAGCGGGTTCCACTCCTGGGGAAAGGGGACAAGGAAGGGCTTGGGACAGAGTGGGGAAGTGAGAGTGGCCCTGAGAGGCTGCATGGAGGGCAGGAAGGACAGTGACTAATAACTTCTACTGTTAGTAGTTTAGACTCAGCTGAACAAACCTGTCAGAAAGAAATGAGAATTCATAGCATTAATCGGCATCTCCTATTTTTGAAGAACTTTCACAGATAGGCCTTCATTTCCCATTTCCCAACTGCTCTGGAAGGCAGGATACGTTCACCATTTTACAAACCCACAATCAGATTCTAGAAAGATGGAAATGTTTTGCCCAAAGCCAACCACTGCTTCAGGGGTAGAATCTGTGGCAAACCCAGTTTTCTCCACTAAGTCGTCCTAAAAAGGGAGGCGAGGAAAATCCAGAGGTTTCCATGTGTCACAGAAACATCTGCAACCCTGCCATCCGGGGGCCACAAAACAGTGGACTCTCCACAGTCTTCAAGAAACGCAGGGGTGGAAGGAGTTGCAGAGATATCCACCAAATTAAATCTACAGATGGATGGAGTAGAAAGAGTCCCAGAAGGAAACTCAGGACACAGGGACTCTACCATTCAGGTGCCACCACTAGACAACCATGTGAAATGAGCAGGTCCCAGCACCTTCCTGAGCCTTTTTTCCTTGATTGTAAAAAAAAAAAAGATTTTTCATATGTCTATCAGTTTGAAGGGTCCATAATTCCATGATCACTGGCCATGACCTATTAATATGGACATTCCACTCCCTTCCACCTGCCCACCTAGGTGTGAGGACAAGAGGAGAAACCCGTATAATTAAGATGCCGAACAGTCTCCATTGGTGCCAAGAGCTGGCAGGAAAAAGTCACAAGTTGCCAGAGGCCTTTGTGCTTTTCATGGTGAACTCAGCTTGCTTGCTTTTCTGTACCCACATCCCCTGGTGGAGGTAGGGGTGCAGGAGCAGCACCAACAAGCAGCACAGCTCTGGTACTGCCAGGACCTGGACCCTCAGCCCCCAGCTACCGAATTGTGCGTTCCCTTGGACCAAGCCCCTCACCTGGTGGTGACCCGGGCCCGGTGATTGGCAGAGCCATCAGCCGTGTCGATCCAGGATGCCCCCCGGAGGACACGCATGTCCTGGTCAGCAGCCTGGTATGGCGATGCTGTCCACTCCCACACGTTGCCCAGGAGGTCATAGAGGCCTGTAGCACAGCAGACAGGTCAGTCTCAGGCTAGGAAGCACCAAACCACCCCTCCTCCCCATCTAAGCCCCTGGGGCGCAAATTTGGGGTGGGGAGAGGTGCTTCTCTCTGCCTCATCTATCAGGCAGAATGATCCCCCCAACCAATGCGTAAGCGCTGACAGCATCCTGATGAGAAATCTTACCATAGTTATTCTGCGGAGGGAAAGCATTCACCGGGGAGACTCCGTGGAAGCCGTCCTCAGCTTTGTCACCCTTGGGGAACTTTCCCTGGTGGGAGAAATGAAGGCTAAAGGATGTACCATCCTGTCCCAAGGCAGGTGCTCCTGCCCATATAGAGGAAAAGCAAGGTCATCTTGCTGTATCATCTGGGGTAGGAGGAGGGCACGGAGCAGTGACCTGAGGTTACTATCCCAATATCCCAAACCAGACACCTCATGTCCCCACCATGACTCCCCATGTGGATAAGGAAGAGTGTGTGTTTCCCTGTGCCTGTGGTGGTCCATGTCAAGCCCATCCCACTCCTGCTTTCTCCACTCTCAGCAACTTCCTACCCTCTGCTGGAACCCCACAAGCCATGGTGCCTTGAAGAGAAGCTACTCCTTCCCTCCTCTGTGTCCTGCGCCCCCTGCCGGAGCAAGGGCCTACTCCCGCCAACCTCTCAGGAATCTCTTAGGAATCTCCGACACCCGCTGGTACTCTCTTGCAGCATATTCTTCCCCTCTACCTCCAACAGACTGAACTCAGGCTTCCCTATCTCCTGCTCTTTACCACCAAAATTCTTGAAAAAGTAACCTATATTTGCTGATGCAATTTGTTCAACTTTTTTTTTTTTTTTGAGACAGAGTCTCACTTTGTTGCCCAGGCTAGACTGAGTGCCGTGGCGTCAGCCTAGCTCACAGCAACCTCAAACTCCTGGGCTCAAGGGATCCTCCTGCCTCAGCCTCCCCAGTAGCTGGGACTACAGGCATGAGCCACCATGCCCAGCTAATTTTTTCTCTATATATTAGTTGGCCAATTAATTTCTTTCTATTTATAGTAGAGACGGGGTCTCGCTCTTGCTCAGGCTGGTTTCGAACTCCTGACCTTGAGCAGTCTGCCCGCCTTGGCCTCCCAGAGTGCTAGGATTACAGGCGTGAGCCACCGTGCCCGGCCCTGTTCAACTTGTTTATGGTTCTTCTCATTAAAACTGGGGTTCAGCGGCCACCACTCTACGGAAGCTGCTCTTACAAAAGGGAAGATGAAAGGGTTAAATTTTACTCACTACTACTATGTGCTAGGTGGGCTCCATTTAGCTCTTTTAATTTAATCTTCATAACTTTGTGGGGCAGGTATTGCCTCCATTTAAAAAACTAGCAACTGAGGCTCAAAATAGTTTAGTTAACAAAGATCAAACAGTGAGTAAGTCAGATGTGTCTTTCTGCAAAGCTCTGATTTCTAAGCTAAGGTCGCCCAAAAGGTCAGTCTAACCCTCAGGCCCTTTTTGATGGTGGGGCTGTGCTGTCCTCAGTCTACACAGCCTCCCACATCATTCTCAGCAAGGTATGCAAGGCATGCTGGACTCTCAAACCACTTGCTTTGACCCAGATCTCTGTCCTAAGCTCCAGACTCCTATTTTTCAACTTCTGACTAAGCATAGAAATGACCCAAACGCACCTCAAGCTACGCGGATCCTAAACTGGTCAAGTTCTATCCCTCAGACCCGTGACATGCACATTATCTACTCTGGGTAATGGTGGCACCACCAGCATGTTGCCCACCCCTCCACATCTGATTAATTACCAAACCCTGCGCATCTTCCCAGACAGGCCTCTCCTGTTTGGCTTCCTCTCTTGGTTCCACTCCCAGTTCAAGTGTTGACAGTCCCCTAGGCCAATGCCACAGCCTCAAATTCAAAGCCCCTGCCACCACTGTGGCTGGACCTCATCTGGTCCTGCACAAATGAGCAACAACTAGCATCTCCCCAAGTCAAAGTGATGCTGTTACTACCATTTAAAAACCTCTCTTAGCTACCCACTGCCTGAAGGGTAAAATCTAAAACTTTTGCTTGGCACATCTGGCCCTTCATAATCTGGCCCCAGCCCACTCTCTACCTTACCTCCCTCACCCCCATTTCTCTGTGCTCCAGCCTCCCTGGATCTGTCATATCTCTGAACACACAGAGCAAAGCCAGATACTTGTGCTGTCCCCTATGCTTGGAATGCCGTTTCTTTCACTTTTCACTTGACAAACTCCAATCAGCTCAAATGTCACCTTCTCTGTGAAGTCATCCCCTGCATCCTCAGGCAGTGATTTCCTCCCCAACTCTGCAAATCTTTACTATATAGTCCTTACAAACGTTGTCTTTTGCTTTGCCAGCTTATGGGTTCCACTAGAACACCAAGCCTGCTGGATCCCACAGCCTAACGCAGTGCCTGGCCTATACAAGTCCCCATCAATGTTTGGTGAAAGGAGACACGGGCCTTACCTGCCACAGGTTGGTGCGGTTTGGCTGGAACCGGTTCCCCCATGGGTAAACCTGACCTGCCAGGAGAGGAAGGAGATAGCAGAGGAGGGAGAGGTAAAGAGTTGGGGAACAAAAAAGGCAGAAAGAATGGGGGGACCAAAAGGAAGTTAGGAAGTAGTGAGAAAAAAGCATGAGCGTACTTATTTTTATTTCCCATGCCCATCCCCTCTGCTCACTATATCGCATTAGGAGACCCTGGCTGCCTAACCTGCTGCAGGGCAGTGCAATTTTAAGCATGGTTCTGGGACCAGTGCTAGTCTGTGAACTATTTGTTACCAGACCATGTCAAGGTAAGCACAGAAATTGAGTAACCATTGAGAAATGTGTTAACTGGACTTAGATTTCATAAATGAACACTTAAGAAGCAATCTCATTTGTCATACTTTGATTATCGATGTATCTGGTGATCAAAGAGTATATAGAGGTATTTAATGTAGGGAACTGATTTTCACTTTTATAACTTTTTTTTTAAGAGATGGGGTCTTGATCTGTGCCCCCAGCTGGAATGCAGTGGCCAACAGCTCACTGCACCCTCAAACTCCTGAGCTTGAATGATCCTCTCGCCTCAGTCTCCCCAGAAGCTGGGACTACAGGCATGTGCCACCTCACCTGGCTTCATAACTTTTTGTGTAGTTAGGATTGTATTATAGAATGACAGTTATGAGTTTAAATAAATCCCTGCACCCCTGTGGAAGAGATGTGTAGTTTTGGTAATTCTTCTTTTTCCCTATGCTATGTTGTTGATTATATTTATTGAAATGTAACATAACTGTGGAATCTCTAACAATAAAAGATTTTATGTCTGTTTTTTCAGTTCATTTTTCCGGTTATTAATTTTTATGGTATTTCATAGACGTACTGGTCTGAGATGGATTAAAAATGAAAAAAAGGCCAAGTGCAATGACCCACGCCTGTCATCCCAGCACTTTGGGAGGCCCATGCTGGAGGACTACTTGAGGCCAGGAGTTTGAGATCAGCCTGGGCAACATAGTGAGACCCTGAGTCTAAAAAAAAATTAGCTGGGCATGGTGCCACATGCCTGTAGTCCTAGCTATTACTCAAAAGGCTGAGGTGGGAGGATCATTAGAGCTCAGGAATTCAAGGCTGCGGTGAACAGCTATGATCACAACACTGCATCCCAGCCTAGGGCGATAAAGCAAGACCCTATTTAAAAAAAAAGAGAAAAAAAACCCAACTGGTCTTTCACCATAGGTATCTTATTAAGCATTGCTCTTGGAAACGTAGACCCTTCCCACCCTTTAAAGCCCCCCACGGAGGGTGGGATGGAGAGAATAAAGGGAAGTTGCCTTGGCATGTGTATACCCTTCAAGCCCCCTCGGGCAGCAAACTCCCACTCTTCCTCAGTGGGCAGCCGTTTCCCCCGCCAAGCACAGTAGGCACGAGCATCATTCCAGCTCACGTGTACCACCGGGAGCTCCAGTCTCTCTCGGATGCCAGAGCCAGGACCTGCAGGCTGACAGCCAGGGTGAAGTGAGACAGGCTTCTGCGAGCTCACGAAGACTGAGGAAGGCTAGGCTTAGGGTGCCTGAGTTCAGCTTTTACCACTAGATGGAGCAAGGAAGTTAGAAGAGATGGTCTGGTAAGTCAGGAGCATCCAGGGTCAGAAGAGACTACATGAGACTAAAGGGAGAAATAGTATGGGCAACAGGGTAAAAGATTAGGGCAGAGGAAACAGGATTGCTTGGCTATTTCCCTGAAATGCCTCTATTATCCTTTAAACTCAGTATTCCTAGATATGCCAGGGGTATAAGGAAGCCAGGCCTTGAGAAAAGGAGAAGCGGGGTTAGAAAATGAGGCAGAGGAATGAATACTTACCTGCCTCCAAAATGCCTTCTCCACTGGAAGCCACCAGAGAACAGACTGCAAAAAAGAAGGAACATGACTGCAAGATGCGCTGACTCATGACTGACTGAGCCACAGGAGGCAGGACAGAAACTTCAAGCTGAGACCTGGCTGGTCGAAGTGAGGCTGTGGCTGGAATCTCTGAAGAGTGACATCTCACCACCCTTACTAGACATCTTGTCAAGATGTTCTCTTGCTGGTTCAGGAAGTATCTTGAACCCTATCTTGATGTGGATCTTCACCAGTCTCTCTATGCAAGAACTACCTCAGGGTTAACCTCCTAGGAGTGTGTATTCATCTGACTCTTCCAGGTTGGGTTTCTTTTTTTTTTTTGAGACAGAGACTCACTTTGTTGCCCAGGCTAGAGTGAGTGCCGTGGCGTCAGCCTAGCTCACAGCAACCTCAAACTCCTGGGTTCAAGCAATCCTCCTGCCTTAGCCTCCTGAGTAGCTGGGACTATAGGCATGTGCCACCATGCCTGGCTAATTTTTTGTATATATATTTTTAGTTGGTCAATTAATTTCTTTCTATTTTTAGTAGAGACGGGGTCTCGCTCTTGCTCAGGCTGGTTTAGAACTCCTGACCTTGAGCGATCCTCCTGCCTCGGCCTCCCAGAGTGCTAGGATTACAGGCGTGAGCCACCATGTCCGGCCCAGGTTGGGTTTCTTTTGCTCTTCTCTGCCTCTAGTCTCACATCTACTTCTCCACTGTGGCCCAGGTGACCCCATATACCAATGGGATGCTCTGTCCAAGTCCCACTCCCACTCCCCCAGTGGCAAGACCAGGTTCTCTCACCTTCATTTGCTGGGTTGCTTTGTTTCTTAGCTCATTGGAGACCAAGTCCTCAAAGACAAAGCTCCACCCAAACGTCTCAGCCTCTGTCCGGTACTTTTTCTCCCTGACAAACTCCCTGCAAAGAGATGTTCCACCTGGTTCAGCTGAAACGGTTCCATGCCCCACTCCCACCCTCTCCTACTCCAGGAAACCTCATATATCCTTGTCCCGTACAATGGTCCCCAACCCCCAGGCCATGGACTGGCATTGGTCCGTGGCCTGTTAGGAACCGGGC
>VSMD01135686.1:0-73404 GCA_008750895.1 Mirza zaza | reverse complement strand
TTTTTTGAGACAGAGTCTCACTTTATTGCCCAGGCTAGAGTGAGTGCCGTGGCGCCAGCCTAGCTCACAGCAACCTCAAACTCCTGGGCTCAAGCAATCCTGCTGCCTCAGCCTCCTGAGTAGCTGGGACTACAGGCATGTGCCACCATGCCCGGCTAATTTTTTCTATATATATTAGTTGGCCAATTAATTTCTTTCTATTTATAGTAGAGATGGGGTCTCGCTCTTGCTCAGGCTGGTCTCGAACTCCTGAGCTCAAAGGATCCGCCCACCTCGGCCTCCCAGAGAGCTAGGATTACAGGCATGAGCCACCGTGCCTGGCCTCAATTGAATCTTTTTGTGGTTCCATATAAACCATGTTCTACCTCTGAAGAAAGCCCTGTACTAGAAACTTGCCTCCTTTTTGAGATGACTCCATGGATTAACTATAGTTCCCCTAGACCTTCCTCGCTGGGCTTTTGGACCATAGGAGAGCTGAGAAATTTGGAAACAGAGGGAAAAGATAATTTCCATGACTCCTAAGGTCATGCTCTTGCTACATTGAATTCTTTACTCAGAAAAGAATCATATAAATGTTCTACATCAAAGGAGGAAAGGTCTGAAAAGTCTTATATGTGCCATTTTCCACAACGAGCTTGAATGTTTAATCCAAAAGAAAAAATTTGAATTATTAAATTTTAAACATTAGGTAAGGTGTCAATTAAGAAAGTGGTGGGACACATTTGAAATCATTTAAAGAAACTTATTCTGATGTAACACTTAAATTGGGGTGAAAATACACATATAAGATAATAAATATGTTTTACCTAAAAATGTGACTTAGGTTAATATACTTTATCATACTTTATATTGTGTGTTTTTGCCAGCTCTTCCATTTTTCATCTTCTGTTCCATTAAAAACCTTAATTTAATATTTATTGTGCTTACAGAATGTATCTAATCCTAGGTTTCAGGGTATGTATTTTGATCAGTACAGGGAACCATATAGTGACATGTTTATGGATTAATATCAGGAAAAATAAATATTTACTAGATGAAATACACAAAACAGTTGAATAGATCGTGTTCAATCTTTCTAAACAATATCACCAAGAGACAAGTTGAAAAATAACAGCACTGAAGTTTTTTTTTTTTTTGAGAGAATTTATAACAATTGAAAGCAGAACTTTAAGACAAAGTTGCCAGCATAGTCTTATGGCATCATCCCTGGGCACTGTCAATAAGATTGAAATTTTTGATCTCTATCATTATTTTCTACATAGTACATTCATGGGCAGAACACAGGTAAATAATATTCTTCAATGAATTCAATTCGTAGTGCCAGTATCTTGAAAGGCACTTTGCATCAGTGCTTCCTATCATATATCAACAGGGGGTTACTAGTCTCAGCTCCTTCTGGTTGTTTCCTGAAACCTCTGGTGTTTATCTGAATCTTCTCTCTTTTTTCTTACCAAGATATCTTTTTTGTATCCCTCAGGCAGTTTTGCCAAGGCATTTTCTTTGGGGATTATAATTTCTTTTCTATTTCTGGGATCTCTTCTAATAACTAGTGGAAAGGAATTAGAAGTTTTAACTTTGTTGATTTGTGTGTGTGCTAGTCCAGTCTTACAGCAGTTCTTTCATATTCTTAATAAACACATCAAGAGATTCTGATTTCCTGATTGCATAGTCACCTCCCAGATTATTGACTCCTACCAATCAACAGCTAGTAAATGAATTAAGTGGAAAAAAAAATCATGTTTGCTTTCTTTTGGTATGTGGGACGCATTGAAAACAATCTAAAATTTAAAATTAAAATTTTTTCTAAAGAAGAAATGTTAATAGTTGTGACATTATGATATTTTATATGTAACCCTTTATTATTTGAATTTTTAAAACAATAGCATTTATTTGATCTATTATTTTCTGATTTAAAAATTACTTCCATTGGAAGTGTCTTCCAAGGAGACACTAAAACGACTTTTTTTTTCTGTCACAAAACTTCATTTGAAAAATTAATTTTGGTACACAGTATTCACTTGTACAATATTAGAAACAACCTGGATTTGTAAATGCACATCAAAATCTTGGAATACATTTGTTTTGATGCTATTTATAATTAAAGAGTATCTCTAACAAAAAATAAAATTTTTCTGAATAAAACATTAATGAAAAACCCTACCGTTATTAATAAAAGGTACAAAGTAAAATTCAAATTTGTCTGATAGAAATACAATTATCTTTTATAGCATGAATGTCATGATAAGTTTATTTCTATGCTCCAATGATTAAAAATTTAATTATAAAATGAAATCTTCATTTCTCTATAAAATGACTTATTTTTCAAACCAATAATTTTATTGTGGCAATTTAATAAGGATATTTTAAATTATTGTATTTGTTTTACCCTAGAAACAGAACATAATTTCCCCATACTCCATTCAGGCTACCCTTTGGTAGCTCATCTCCCCAATATCTTATTTTACTCTTCTCTCCTCTTGTTCTTATTTTGTCATATAGACCCCTCTCTGGACCTTAAAGTTCTGTATTTTAGGTTTCTTTGCTCCCTCTTTAAAACTTGATCTCAAGAAAACTTCTTATTGATTCATTCAAATTAACATAGACATTTTATTAAACTTTTCAAATTCACAGTTTAACACAGGACGCAATTCTAATTTTGCTTATGCCCATAAATGAAATTCAAATTAGGTATGTGTTGGAGAGTGGGACACACTTTGGAGAAAATTTAATCTTACTATTGTGCTTGAAAATTATGCAGTAAGTGAATGCATAGGATTCACTGCTTGCTGTGCTGTGAGCAATAAAGTTCTTGGGCTAGGGTTGTCTGTTGTCACCTCAGCACCATCACCACTCTATTCTGAGGCTGGAAACTAAAATTTCAAGAATGCACTTCCCTGGATGGTTCCAAATTAGTCTTCCAAATTCCATTGGGACTTCCTTATCAATAGAAGCAGCTCTTTCTCTGCTGTCTGAGGAGATTAGGCTTTGCATGAAGAACCTTTGATGAGCTTTTTTGAAGTAATCGCATTTTGGAGAATGCTGATCATCTTTAAAACTCAGTCCTACCTCCTCCCATTTCTTCTAGGCCTACATTTAGAGTCAAAGCTCTACAAATCACAGAAGGTGGACACAAAGTATAATCTAGAAGGAGATACCATACTTGCCAAAAATGATAAGATTTTGCCAATTTATTTTAGAAGAAACTTTAGGATGATATGGAAACCCCCCTCCCACCCATTTAATCAGAGATTCTGGATTTAATATGCTGTCTTGAGCACCTGGGAGAGGTTCTAAGAGTTTGCTTAGATGGTTGACTAAAACCTGAATCCAGCAGTGGCTACTGTCAAGGTCTGGGATTTGATATTACTCTCCTTACAAGCTACTAAGTTAGCCTGTTACAGTTTTATGAATACCTGTTATAGTTTAATGGAAAACATGAAGAAATGAGACTCCTGGGTCAGGATAAAGAACTTTCTTGCTTACAGCATAGCAAGCAGCACGGACATCACATTTGTATTATTTCGCCTTGTTCTTCAAGTCGCAGAGGGATAATTCAGAGGGCCCAAGTGGATGATGTTCTTGCAGTGGGTTTGCATTGTAGCTAAGAAGCAGTGAGTTTGAGGAATCCACCTATTTTATAGTAAGCCTACTCTTTGACTGACAGAGATATTTATTACCTCATACCTGAAGCCTGACTATTGAAAACACAGCCTTGACATGCCTTGGGTAAAGAGCAATCAGGACCTTATATTCATGGAATACTCAGCAAGATCATGTGATTTTGCTCAAAGTTCATGGCAAATTGCCTTTCCATAAATCTCCTTGTACCTAAATGTTTGTGGCCAAACTTGAATTTTACACATTAATGTGCACTCCATTGGCCACTCTGATTAATCTGTAGGACAGAGGCTGAGACCAAATCCATTTAATTTGTTTCATACAGCATTTAATTTAAGATGCTTTCAACAAAACTCCAAACAGCAGGGTATTGACCTCACCTGCAATACTGTAGGTATTGACCTCAAATGAGCTTCCCAAGGTCTTGGACCCAGTCAACTGTTAATAAGTCCTAGGAGGATTAGCAGATCTCATTCCAGACAGACAGGATGTAGTCTATGGCCAGTCTGTTTTCCACTGTGGCTTTTTCAAAGGAGTTTAGAATGAACTACTGATCTTTGGTTTCATTACCAATAATTACAGGGGCTATAGATGGAACAAAAAAAAAATAATAATAGTTCCATTCCCAATGGGAAGACATCCTATGGCCTACTTGCTTCCACAAACAAAACTTGAAGGGCACAGGTAACTCTAGTTTTGGATTTGTTGATAAACCTGATTTAGATGACCATTATATTGGTTTGATATCAAATAGTTGCAATCTTGTTCACTGTACATAGCATAACCCGACTGTTTGGGTGTCAGAAGAGGCATATGGATTTAACTCAGTAAGAGTGAAACATTGTTGTGTCAGTCATTGTGTTTGTACACATGCTAATGAGGATCCATGTTCCAAAACTGATATTGATGGCACTAGGTGCAACAAAATAGTTCAAGATCAGTCATGTCTAAAGGAATTTTTCTGGTTTCATAGCACATGAATAAGGATGACAAATCCAGCAGCAAGTTAGTATGCCAGTAGCAGCTGCTGCTTGACTCATAAAGATCAGAGGAATTGCTAGAAGGGACATACTCAGCAATTAAATATACCCACAGGTATACCCACGTTGGTTCCTTGACCTATTGAGTTACAAGAAGATGAAATTGTCAAGGCCAGGAACTGCCTCTTCTTGCCATAATAGAAAACAAAGCAACATATCTCTTTCGGAGTGATTTCAGACATTTTTGGCACCATAAAACATTTGAAAGAAGCTTGGGTGGTAACTCATATTACATCCCCATTAAAGTTCTCTATTTGTCTTGTGAAGAAGGCAAGACAGAGCTTGGAAAAAGACAGAGGAATATCATAAACTTAATCAAATAGTGACTTCATTTGCTTGTAGTGTTCTGAATATGATTTCTTTACTTGAGTAAATTAACTACGCCCATGGTATCTGATATGAAACTACAGTCTAGGATTTTTTTTTCCTATTAGTAAAAACAATCAGATGCAGTTGAATAACAATAAAAGGTATACAAGTCAAATTTCAGAAAAGATTGCCTTCGAAGCAGAGACTAGTTAATATTATGGCTGTAAACTGAGGCTAAATCCAGAGAATATTAGGCAAGGTGAAAAGGGTGATGTGGAATGAGGTCTCAAAAGTAGGCTAGAGTTTGATGGTGTAGGACTTCTTAGGAAAAAACTTAAGTATAACATTTAGAGTTGATTTTCAGACCAATGGGCAGGGCAATAGTGTGATCTGATTTATATTTTTTTAAAAAATTTAATAATATCAGGGGGGTATACATGTTTTGGTTACAAAATTTGCTTTTGTACAGTTTGAGTCAGAGTTATCAGTGTGCCCTTCACCCAGATAATGTGCATTGTACCTGTTAGGTGTGAATTTATCTATCTCCCTCCCCCCTGCTTGATTTCCATTGAGTTTTATATCTATTTGTATAATATTAATACTTGAGTGGATTAATAAAATGTGGTATACATATACCATGGAGTACTATACAGCCATAAAAATGGTGATCTAGTGTCTTTTGTAACAGCCTGAATGGAACTGGAGATCATTCTTCTAAGTAAAGTATTGCAAGAATGGAAAAACAAATGCCACATGTACTTAATACTAAATGGGAACTGATGTTTTAAAAGATTCTTTTAGTTGTCATGTGGAAAATGACTTGAAGTGGGGCAAGAGTGTTAGGCAGGAGACAATTAGTAAGCTATTTCGTAGTTCAAGTGAGAGTTGATGTTTGCTTTGACTGGGACATTAGTAGTGGAATGGACCAACATGGATAAATTAGAGAAAATATTGGAAAGCAGAGTTAATAGAATTTGAATGGATTGAAGATGAGAAATCAAGGATGACCTTAGGTTTTGGCTTGAGTAAGTGAGTGGCTAATAGTTTACTGAGTTAGAGGTGACATGAAGTGTGGGATAAGGGGGTTGAAGAATGTAAACAGAACATGTGTTAGGGGACGGGGAAGGTTAAGAATTCTCCTTTGAGCACATCATGTTTGAGATTCCTTTTAAATAGCCAGTGGAGATGTTAAATAGGCAGTTAAGTCTAACATTCAAGGGATCAGTCCAGAACAAGTATAGATTTGACAGTTCCTGACTGAGAAATGGTATTTAAAGCCATAGGAATTCCCAGAGTTAAGAAGAATACAGAGATGAGATGGAGGTTTGTGGTCAACACTGGAATACTCTTAACGTTTGGAGGTTAAGCCAAGGACAAAGAGGTAACAAAGGAGTTTATTGAGTGAAGTAAAAGAAAAACAGGAAAAAGTTGAGTCATAGAAGCCAAGGAAAGAAAACATTTCAAAAGGGAGGGAATGATCAACTATTTAAAATGCAGCTGAAATTTCAAATATGGTAAGGACAGAGAAGTGATCTCTGACATTTGATAGCATGGATTATAGTGACCCTAACAAGAGGAGTCTCAGAGAGTTGAAAAGATGGAAATGGTGGGGACCAGTGCAAGTTAAGGAGAAAATAAAGGAGTGTGTGTTTGTGTACATACATGCACACTCACATAAAACTTAATCAAACAAAAATGGAATATGTAACAGCCCAACAACAATGAAACAAAAACAAAGAACTTAATAAATAAAACAACAAAGCAACAAATCCCCAAATCTTTCTTCACATTAAATATGACTTTGAGCTATGCTCTTATTTTTTTATTTTATTTATTTTTATTTCAGAATATTGTGAGGGTACAAATGTTTTGCACGGATTGCTTTTGTACTGCTTGAGTCAAAATTATGAGTGTACCGATCACCTAGATAGTGTACATTGTACCCATTAGGTATGCTTTCACTTATCCCCTCCTCCCACTTCCCCCCATGTGCCTGATTTCCATTGAGTTTTACTTCCATCTGTGCACATGAGTGCTGATTAGTTAATTCCAATTTAATAGTGAGTACATGTGATGTTTGTTCTTCAGTTCTTGTGATACTTAGGAGAATGGTCTCCAGTTCCATCCGGATTGTGGCAAAAGGTATTAATTCACTTTTTAAGGCTGAGTACTACTCCATGATATACATATACCATATTTTATTAATCCACTCATGAATTGATGGGTACTTGGGTTGATTGTACATCCTTGCGATTGTGAATTGTGCTGCAATAAACATTCTAGTGCAAGTGTCTTTTTGATAAAATGACTTTTTTTCCTTTGGGTAAATACTCAGGAGTGGGATTGCTGGATCATTTGACTTTTAGTTCTTTGAGGAATGTACATACTGTTTTTCATAGAGGTTGTACCAGTTTGCAGTCCCAACGACAGTGTATAAGTGTTCCTTTCTTTCTGTATCCACAGTATCATCTGTTGTTCTGGGACTTTTTGGTAAAATCTATTCTCACTGGGGTTAGGTGATATCTCATTGTGGTTTCAATTTGCATTTCTCTGATTAGTGATGTCGAGCATTTTCCCTGTGTTTATTGGTCATTAGTCTGTCTTTTGAAAAGCTTCTGTTCACATCTTTTGCCTACTTTTTAATGGGGTTGTTTGACTTTTTTTCTTGCTGGTTTGCTTGAGTTCTTTGTAGATTCCGGTTATTAGCTTTTTATTGGATGTATAGCATCCAAATTTTTCTCCCATTCTTTAGGTTGTCTATTTGCTCTGTTGATTGTTTCCTTGGGTGTGCAGAAGATTTTTAATTTAATCAAATCTCATTTATTTATTTTTGTTGTTGCTATGATTGCCCTTGGGGTCTTCTTCATAAATTCTTTGCCTAGGTTGATATCTAAAAGAGTTTTTCCAATATTTTCTTCCAGAATTTTTATGGATTCATGTCTTAGACTTAGGTCTGTTATCCATCTTGAATTAATTTTTTGTGAGTGGTGTGAGATATGCATACTGTTTCAGTCTTATACATCTGGCTATCAAAATTTCCCAGCATCATTTATTGAATAGGGATTCCTTATCCCAGTGTATATTGCTGTCTACTTTGTCAAAGATCAGATGGAAATATGTGGATGGTTTTATATCTGGGTTCTCTGTTCTATTCCATTGGTTTATGTCTCTGTATTTGTGCAAGTACAACGCTATTTCAATTACAATAGCCCTGTGGTATAGATTAAAGTCTGTTAAAATGATGCCTCCAGATTAGTTCCTTTTACTTAAGGTTGCTTTAGCTATTTGGGATCTTTTCGGGTTCCAAACGAAGCATAGAATTATTTTTTCTAGATGTGTGAAAAATGACATTGGTATTTTGATGGGGATTGCATTGAATCTGTAAATCACTTTGGGTAGTATAGACATTTTTAAAATGTTGATTCTGCCGATCTGTGAGCATGATATGTTTTTCCATTTGTTTACATCATCTACAGTTTCTTTCCTCAGTGATTCGTGTTTCTCTTTGTAAAGATCTTTCACCTCCTTGGTTAGACATATTTCTAGATATTTTATTTTCTGTGTAGCTATTGTGAAAGATTTTAAGTCTTTGATTTGATTCTCAGCTTGACTGTTGTTGGTGTATAGGAATGCTACTGATTTGTGTACATTGCTTTAGTAACCTGAGACTTTGCTGAATTTATTTATCAATTCCAGGAGTCTCTTGGGGGAATCTTTGGGGTATTCTAGATATAAGATCATATCATCAGCAAAGAGTGATAGTTTGACCTCTTTCCTGATTTGGATACCCTTAATTTCCTTTTCTTGCCTGATTGCTGTGGCTAGGACTTCAAGCACTATGTTGAATGGAAGTGGTGACTGTAGACATCTTTGTCTTGTTCCAGTTATGAGTGGTAATGCTTTCAACTTTTCCCTATTCAGAATGATGTTGGCTGTGGGTTTGTTGTATATGGATTTTATAATTTTGGTTTACGTTCCATCTTTGCCTATTTTGTTAAGAGTCTTTTATTATAAAAGGGTGCTGAATTTTGTCAAATGCTTTTTCTGACAAAAAAACATATGTTCTTTAAAATTTTCCTTTTACCATTTATCTTCCCCAAACAATAACTTATAGTCCAGCCACCTAGCTTTACCACTATGCTGCTCTAGTTTCTACCTCTGTCATTCCAGTAGCACTCTCTCCACTGTCATTGATGACTACGCAGTTAGATTTTATTCTCCCTCACTTCTCTAAAGTATTTGAAGTATAGTAGTCCCTCACAAGGAATGTGCAAGAAGTACACAAGGAAATACGGTAACACCTCACAAGGAATGTATTCACAAAGAATACATCCCAAGACAATCAGTGGATTGCCAGAAAGTGCAAAAAGAACTGAGACCTATCCATACTATGATATATATACCTATGATAAAGTTTAATTTACAAATTAAGCACAGTAAGAGATTAATAGCAATATCTAATAGTAAAATAGAACAACTTATAAAATAACAATATATTGTGATAAAAATTATGTGAGTATAGTCTCTCTCTCTCAAGATTTTTTTTGTTCTGTAGTCACCTATTTTTGAACTTTGGTTGACTGTGAGTAACTAAAACTGGAGAAAGTGAAACCAAAGATAAGGGAGAATCTAGTATGGTTAATTATAGTCTCTTAAAACTTTCTCCTCCCTTGCTAGCCATGAGTTTCTATTAAATTGTTTCACGTTTCTAACATTTTTAAAATGGATTATCTCTCTTTTTACCTTTCACAAATTGTATTTGAATTTTTTTTCCTTCAGTCTGTGATTTATTCCATACTAAGTGCCCTACTGATTTACGGCTTCAATTCATCTGTTTAAATCTTTTAAATCTTGATCCACTTTGACTTCCAAGCTCCATGCCCACATCTCTAACTTTCACATCAACCTTTTCACTTGGATAGCCTCTAAGTTGTAAACATACTCCTCTTCCAAACTTTACATAAGGTAAAGAAAGTAAGGTATCATAAAGATAATGTTTTCCATAGAGTTGAAAACTATTTCAGAGTCATAGTCAATTTTGTAGGAATAAGAACTCCTTTGGCGAAGTATAGTTTCAGACCTTCCATGTTTAAATATAAAATAGCTATTAGTAGAAATATTTTACTATTGATAAATGTTGAGAGCCATGTAGGAGGCATACTTTTGTAGAGTAATTAATCAAATGTTTAATAAGACATTAATGATCCAAGGGGAAATCATCAGCATGCATTATAATTAGTGACAATACACTTAAGATCAGAATGGAAACATAGTTTGGAATGTGAACGGGAACACTTAGAATACAACATTTCTATTGTGTTTACTGTAAGACACCATAATATATGTATATGCATATAGCAATTAAGGCAATGATTATGATTTTAATTAATTCATTATATTTACTTCAAGTATTTAGTTAATGTTACATTGGAAATGCTTCTCCAAAGTATTTTGTTAATAGGTAGCAGTTTTGAATAAACAAAACAGTTTAAAGGAGGAAGCATTTAGAAGAGTATTGAAGCATTAATCAGAGTTACACAAGAAGCCATGGGGAAATGGAATGAGGATTGAGGAGTAAATTCAGGTGTCTGCATGGGTCTGAGACAAGTCTCATTTGACTGAATGTCTGTGAGCATGATAAAGATGAAGATAAATTTGGGAAAATATTGCGAATAGACTTGAATACCCTGCTCTGACATTTGGACTTCTGGAGATAGTGGACAACCATAAATTTTTTTTGAATTAGTGGGAAAATGAAGGGACACAGGCTTTAGAGAATATAATCTGGAAGTGATGCATAAAATACACTGGTGACTAGAGAAGTAAGAGGTGAGCAATTGGTTTCCATGTGGTAGTAGCCTGTGTATAAAGAAGGTACCTATGGCATTGATGCATTTTATATGGTGGAAATGGCTGTGCTTTGGGCAGACCTGAGCCTTGCATTTACTGTGTGAACCTTAGAACTGTGGGGCCTTTCTGAGACAAATTGTTGCTCTTTGTGGGTATTTAATTTCTCATTCATGCCAAACGAACATAGCCATCATTGGTTTCTAGCCCTGTACTGTTTAAGTTAGGAAGTGTGTTATCCTCATTTTGCATTTTAGATTAGTGTATGAAAATTATAATTTTCTGAGAATCTTAGTTTTATTGTTAAGAACAAAGACTTTAGAACTAGGCAAACTTGTGTTTGCTTTCTGTTTCTTACCTGTATTAGGAAGGTACAATTCTTTGAGCCTCCATTTTCTGACTGTAAGATGGGTAAAGTATTAATATGTAACTCAAGGTTTTAAAAAATTGTCAAAGAGATAAATTATGTAAAGAATTTAGCTTATAGACTTCTTCATATGGGTGACCAATAAATAACATTGGCTTTCCTCTTCATTATAATTGACCTTTTGCAGAACTTGGCATTCTTGATGATTTCTTTCTTTAAACTTGTCTCCCTGACTCCTTTTCTATTAACACCTACTTTTTTTGGTTCTTCTTTGGCCTCTGCATTCTGTGCTGTTTAATTACCTTTTCCCTTTCTTATATATTTACTTTTCCTAGAGTCCCATTCTCTGCCCTCTTCCCTCTATATTCTTCTTAGGTAATCTTTTTAATGCCCACAGTTTCTAACATTATGTGAAAAATGGTGGTTCCAAGTTTTTATATTTAGTAGAATCTCTCCTCTTTAGTTCCATATCTATTTTTCTTATAGCAAGCTGAATGCATACTCCTACTATGCAAAGATTTAAAACTCAACATGTCCAAAACTTAGTGTGTTAGCTTGGTCTGCTTCCCTTTTCTCTTAGTCTGTTTGGGCTGCTATAACAAAATACCATACACAGGGTGGCTTATAAACAACACAAATTTATTTATCACAGTTCTGGAGGCTGGGGAGTCCAAGATCAAGGTCTTAGCAGATTTGATGTCTGATGAGGGTCTGCTTCCCAGTTTATAGATGGAGGGCTATCTTCTTGCTATGTTCTCACATGGAAGAAGGGGAAGAGAGGGTTCTCTTGGGCCTTTCTTATAAGGGCATTAATTTTTTCATAAGAGCTTCTCCCTCATTACCTAATGACCTCCTAAAGGGCCCCACCTCTAAATACTATTACATTGAGGAATAAATTTCAACCTATGACTTTTGGGAGACACAGGTTGACTGTAGCTTCTTTCTTGTGCAATTTCATCTTAAATTCTCAGTAAATGGTATCACTATCAACTGACTTTTCCAAGATAATATCCTAGGAATGTTTCTAGACACTTCCCTCTGTCTTACCTTTTGCTACAGATAAATTGTCACCTTATATATTGTTTCCAATATGCCTCTCTTCTTTCTGAAAGGGCTGTATAGTTTAGGCTTTGTCTCAATTATGTCAGAAGAATTTTTTTTTTTTTTTACATCCTTCTTACATGTTTACATGAGTTTTGTCTTTTCCTTTTGCAAATTCTTACACGGTAATTTTTCTAAAAATGCAGATATGATCTCCATATCCATTGGGGTAAAACTCAAACTCTTAGCTTGACATACAAGGCCACTAGGAGTCACGACTTGCTTACTGCTATGGCCTTATCTATCTCGCTAAACTATTGCATATATCAGAGTGAAATATTAAAACAGTTTTTACAGAAATTGTTTTCTTTATTTAGCATGTTCTTCCTTATGTTTTCTTTATTCTCTACACATCTTTTAAACTTTTGGCTCAAAAGTCAATTCAGTAGACCGGGCGCGGTGGCTCACGCCTGTAATCCTAGCTCTCTGGGAGGCCGAGGTGGGTGGATCATTTGAGCTCAGGAGTTCGAGACCAGCCTGAGCAAGAGCGAGACCCCATCTCTACTATAAACGGAAAGAAATTAATTGGCCAACTAATATATATAGAAAAAAATTAGCCGGGCATGGTGGCGCATGCCTGTAGTCCCAGTTACTTGGGAGGCTGAGGCAGCAGGATTGTTTGAGCCCAGGAGTTTGAGGTTGCTGTGAGCTAGGCTGACGCCACGGCACTCACTCTAGCCTGGGCAACACAGTGAGACTCTGTCTCAAAAAAAAAAAAAAAAAAAGTCAATTCATTTAACATTCAGCAAATTATTATTAAGTCCCAACTATGTGCCAGGCACTGTGCTAATCAACTCTGTGTGAATAATTCCTAAACACCCAGACTCTTCTCATTCTGCTCTGTGCATATCTCTATTATCAAATTGAATTGTCAGAATTTGCATATTTACCTGCTTTTACTGAACCATGTGCTTACAGAGGGCAGAGAATTTATCTTATTCATCTAGATGTCATTAATTCTTAACGCAGTCATAGATGATCATTAAATGTTAAACAAATAAATGAATCATTACTTTAAACTAAATATTAATAACATTTCTTAGAGAGATTTGAAAAAGTATAATTTTCCTAGAGCCTAGTAGAACACAAAACACTGTTTCCTGAAATTCTAAACCTACTGGGCTAGAAAATGAATGTTTTAAAATAAATGGAACACTTCAGCATTCTAGTTAATTGGCATGAATAATTTCTGACAGAAGGTTGAACATTAAATAGCTATCTACTTTACCTCTCTTTTGTATATATCACATATATTTTCATAGAAATTAGTGATAAACCAAAGAGATGTTTACTCACAGATACCGTTGCTTTTCGTTTGGGTGTGGATAATGAGCCCTAAAAGGGCAGGCAGAATTTCCAGGGTGTAATTGATGTTGATGTTTTGTGCTATTATGTGTATATACTAAAAAAAGAAGAGACACTAGACTATCATTACATTCCCAATAGTACAAGCAAGGGCCATGCAGATCAATGATTCTTTAATGAAATGCCATGTAGCACACACTGACATTATTTATTCTTATAAATAAGAAGCAAGAATGAATAATTCTACTGAATTCATGGGCAGAAAGGGCTAGATTGTATAATTCAAACTCCTCTTTTTATGAATGAGGGAATAAAGGGTCAAAGATGTTAAAGTACTAATTGCAGTTGACAAAGAGATCTAGTATTAGAACTAGGATAGAAGTCAAACATTGTAACTAAAATTTCTTCTAGTTGTTCTAAATTCTGGCAGGAGATTATACTCTGTGAGCCCCGAGGGATCAAGACTGGCATTATTTTAAAAAGATGCATTAATTAGTCATTAATTACATACATATATTTCAATCATATCATTAATATTTATGTATCAAGTAGCTGAGATTTGATGTTTATACCATAAAACAAGATTTTACAGATTTTATTTTTTCTTTGTTAGCTCTTAAATAATGTGAAAATAATGGCAGCTTTTCCTATATCCCTGAACAGGTAACTATGATTTACAGTGCCTAATATAGTTATGTATCTTAGGGCTTATGGAATATTAAGTCTAGAATCTGGGGATCATATTTCCATTGGATTTCCCGTACTCCCTGGGAAAGTTGTTGAGAGGAGTTAGTAATAGTCAGGTTAGTTTCTCAGGAGCTCTGGATTAGACTTTACTAGGAAAATAATGTGACAAGAAAGCTGCCTGATGATCTGAGAGTGGAAGGAGAGAGAGAGAAAGAAAGGAAAGGGAAACAAATAGTAAAACAGAAGAAATAAACAAAAAAAAGCAAGCACAGTATTTAAGGAAAGTAAGGAAAGAACCAAGAATGTAAGGGAGGAAACTTAGGCCAGGAAAGATTGATTGAGTTCCTACCTGTTAAGGGTAAGATGTGCTAGGTGTTTTTAGTTATTTAATACTAACATTTTCAGTACATACCTATATTTTACAGGTGAGGAAATCAGATGTACTGAGGTAAGTGATGTGTCCAAGTCACATACTTAGTAAATGTCAAAATACGCTTCAAACCTGGACTTAGTATCTTTTCCTGGAACAGAAGGAAAAGCGCATTAGATGTTTTCTGCAATGTTAGTCCATGGCTGGTAGACTGTCTTGAAAACTTAATACTTCTCAGTAGGTTGATTCAAATGGCCCTTTAGTGCCTGTCCTTGGAAACTTCAATGGATTCCTGAGCAGATGGCCCTGAGAAAATGAGGCCAACTTCTAAATCTTAGTGATCTGATTACTGAAGATTATTAGAAAGAAGCGAGGGAATTCTCCTTCCATTTGTAGTAGCCGGAGCCTAAGAGTGAGAAAGTTGAAACAGTAGAAATTACAATAATGTAAGACCTCCCAGAAAAGAGGAAGTAATAGTTTTTTTATTCTGGTTGCAGAGATCACTCACTTAGAGTGAAAATTAGTCCCCAAATGGGGAGATGTGTGTGTGTGTAAGAATGTATGTGTGTTGTGGTGTGGTCCTAATCATAAAATTGGGCTGGGATTTGGAGCCTTATAAGATCTCCTGATTGTCTCAAAATATGGCATAACTTGGGAGTAAGATTACTAACAGATTAAATCACACTGCACACGAACTCATTCAAATGCTCAATACTTGCAGTAAGATATTTTTAAAATCACAACTTCTAGTTTTTTTTAAAGAATAATGTATTTATTGTTTATATAAAATGGCACAGTTTCATCACATAAAAAAACCTAAATATGAAAAATTGTGAAGAAAAAAGTAAAAATCAGTCAAAGTCTATGTAACAAATAGTTATTGTAAATATTTTTTTGAATAGAATTTAAAATAGCTTTTGGTATATATACGGAGTGAAAGATACATAGATAGGTAATAGTTTTCGAGAAGATGAGATAATACTCTATAAGTAATTTTTAATTAAAATATAAGATTTAACATGGATTTAATAAAATACCCTGAAACTGAAGTAATTCCTTAACTTTAGACTAAATTTTTTTTTAACCACACAGCAATATTAGTCCTTGGAAAATTTCTCTAAAATTAAAACAAGTTCTAAAAATATTTAAGAGACTGGTATCATGGGATTTTTTGAACTACATTTTTTCAACATTAGAGTAGCTACAGATTTTTAGCTATGAATGAGGATGTTAGCATACTTAGGCTTTTCTTCCTTTTCCCCACCTCCCTTACACCTGGTTCCTTTGTACTTTCCTGAACTAATTTTAGTTTTGACTTATTTTTCTTAAAAACTTTAAATTTCTGCTATCTTGTTATATTTTACATATTTTTAAAATTAAAATTTAAATTTTTTAATTTCAGCATATTATGGGGGTACAAATGTTTAAGTTGCGTATATTGCGTTTCCCTCACCCAAGTCAGAGCTTCAAGCATGTCCATCTCCCAGACAGTGCACACCGTACCCATTAGCTGTGTATACACCCAACCTCTCCTCCCTCCCTCCCATCTGCCTGACATCCAATGAATATTATTATTGAATATGCACTTAAGTGTTGATCAATTAATGCCAACTTGATGGTGAGTACATGTGGAGCTTGTTTTTCCATTCTTGGGATACTTCACTTAGTAGAATGGGCTCTAGCTATATCCAGGATAATACAAGAGGTACTAGATTACCACTGTTTTTTGTGGCTGAGTAGAACTCCATGGTATACACATACACACATACTTGTCCCACATTTTATTAATCCACTCATGTACTGACAGGCACTTGGGTTGTTTCCACATCTTTGCAATTGTGAATTGTGCTGCTATAAACCTTCTAGTGCAGATGTCTTTTTTATAGAATGTCTTTTGTTCTTTTGGGTAGATGCCCAGTAATGGGATTGCTGGATCAAATGGTAGTTCTACTTGTAGCTCTTTGAGGTATCTCCATATTACTTTCCACAGAGGTTGTGCTAGTTTGCAGTCCCGCCAGCAGTGTACAAGTGCTCTTATCTCTCCGCATCCATGCCAACATTTATTGTTTTGGGACTTTGCGATAAAGGCCATTCTCACTGGAAATAAGTGAAATCTCATTGTGGTTTGGAGTTGCATTTCCTGATGATTAGAGATATTGAGTGTTTTTCCATATGTTTGTTGGCCATTATTCTGTCTTCTTTTGAAAAGTTTCTGTTCATGGCCTTTGGCCACTCTTTGATAGTGTTGTTTGATTTTTTTCTTGCTGATTTTCCTGAGTTTTGTAGAGATTTTAGTTAATTGGCCCTTTATCAGATGTATAATATGCTAATATTTTCTCTCATTCTGTAGGTTGTCCATTTGCTCTTGTGATAGTTTCCTTGGCTGTGCAGAAACTTTTCAATTTGATCAAGTCCCATTTATTTATTTTTGTTGTTGCTGTGATTGCCTTTGGGGTCTTCTTTGTAAATTCTTTGCCTAGGCCAATGTCTGTAAGGGTTTTTCCAACATTTTCTTCTAGAATTCTGATAGTTTCACACCTTAGGTTTAAGTCTGTTATCCACCATGAGTTGATTTTTGTGAGAGGTGAAAGGTGTGGATCCTGTTTCAGTCTTCTCCATGTGGCTATCCAATTTTCCCAGCAGTGTTTATTGAATAAGGATTCTTTTCCCTGGTATATGTGTTTGTCTGCTTTGTTAAAGATCAGATGACTATATGAAGGTAGTTTTATATCTGGGTTCTGTGTTCTGATCCGTTGGTCTATGTCTCTGTTCTTCTGCCAGTAACATGTTGTTTTAATTACTGTAGGCTTGTAGTATAGCTTGAAGTCAGGTAAATTGATGCCTCCCAATTTTTTCTTTTTGATTAAGGTTGCTTTTGCTATATGGGTTCTTCTCTGGTTCCATACGAAGTGTGGAATTCTTTTTTCTAGATCTGTGAGAAATGATGTTGGTATTTTAATAGGGATTGCATTGAATCTTTAGATCCCTTTGGGTAGTATAGAAATTTTAACAATATTGATTCTGCTAATCACCGGACATGGCATAGTTTCCCATCTTTTTATGTCCTTTGCTATTTCCTTCTGCAGTTTTTCATAGTTTCCCTGTAGAGGTCTTTCACTTCCTTAGTTAAATATATTTATAGGTATTTCATTTTCTTTGTTATTAATGTAAAAGGTATTATGTCTTTGATTTGGTTCTCAGCTTTATTATTGTTGGGGTATATCAATGTTACTGACTTTTGTACCTTGATTTTGTAACTTGAGACTTTGCTGAATTTATTTATCAATTCCAGTAAGTCTCCTGGTAGAATCTTTGGGGTTTTGTAGATATAAGATCATATCATCAGCAAAGATTGATAGTTTGACCAGTTCTGCTCCCATTTGGATGCCCTTAATTTCCTTCTCTTATCTGATTGCTCTGGTTAGCACTTTCAGTTTTCTGTTGAATAGAAGTGGTGAAAGAAGGCAACTTTGTCTGATTGCAGTTTTAAGTTCCAATGCTTTCAATTTTTCCTCATTCAGTATGATTTTGGCTGTGGGGTTGTTGTATATGGCTTTTATCATTTTGAGGTTGTCCTATCAGTGCCTTTTTTGTTAAGCTTTATTATCATAAAAGAGTGCTTAATTTTGTCAAATCCTTTTTTTGCATCTATTGAGAGGATCATATGGTCTTTGTTTTTACTTCTGTTTCTGTGGTGAACTACATTTATAGATTTGCATATGTTGAACCATCTCTGCATCTTTGGGTTGAAGCCCAGTCTAGAAGTATGAAGAATCAAAGTAAAAAGACAGTCCTAAAAGGGAGCACCAGCTCTCTATCAATGAATACCAACCAAAATCAGAATATGAAAGTGACAGATGAAGTATTTTGAACATAGTTTGTAAGGAAGCTCAATGAAATGCAAGATGAAATGGAAACCCAGCACAAAGAAACCACAAAACAATGCAGGAAATGAATGAAACATTTGCTAAAAAAATTAAAATATTAAAGAAAAATCAAACAAAACTGCTGGAAAGGAAAAATTCATTCAAGGAATTATAAAACTCAGTGAAAAGCCTTAAGAATAGGTTAGATCAGGCAGAAGAAAGCATCTCAGAACCTGAAGACAACACCTTTCAATTAAAGAAGTCAGTCATAGAGATAAAGCGGAAAAATAAAGGAACAAACAAAACCTACAAGAAATATGGGCTTATGTAAAGAAGCCTAACATAAGAATCATAAACATCCCTGAGGGTGAAGAAGAAAATACAGAAGGGTTGGATAATTTTCTTGAGGAAATAATTGAGGAAAATTTCCCTGGCATTGCTAGAAATATGGATATCCAGGTTCAAGAAGCTTAAAGGACTCCTGGGAGAGTCATTGTAAAGGGGTAAACACCATGACACAAAGTCATCAGACTGGCCAAAATAAACATGAAAGAGGTGCTCCCTTAAATCACAAGGCAAGAACAGCAGGTGACTTACAAAGGAAAACCCATCAGACTAACTGCAGAATTCTCAACTGAGACCTTACAAGCCAGAAGGCATTGGGGCACCATTCTTAGTCTTTTCAAATAGAGTAATGCCCAGTGTAGAATTTTGTATCATGTAAAACTAAGTTTCATATATGAGGGGGAAATAAAGTTTTTCTCAGACAAACATATACTGAGGAAATTTGTCAAGAGAAGATCTGCCCTGCAGGAAGTACTCCAAACTACATTGTACATGGATCAGCACTGTCGACACTCACCAGTAAAGCTAAAGCTTGAAGGCCAGTTACCACGATGGCTCAAGGGATAAAACAAAGCAGCAAAGCAGAATTACTGAAAGAACTGCTAAATAGGGTGGATTTCTGTTCATTCCATGGAATGAACAGGCTAGGCCATTGTTCCTGTGTATGTGGGAATGAACGGGCTAGGCCATTGTTCCTGTGTATGTGGGAGGAGAAGCCACATACATCTGCACATCTGCAGCTCAAAGGAGGAACAAAGGGAATTTAGTCTTCCTTTCCTGGGTATGGTGTTGCTGGTGTCCACATTCTGACCATTCTGTCCATGGAATGAACAGAAATCCACCCTATTTAGCAGTTCTTTCAGTAAGTGTGAATAGCTTGAACTGCCACTGAAGAGACATAGGATGGCCAAATGGATAAATATATACTATACAAGCCATGTGTCTGTTGTTTTCAGGAGACACATCTAACCCACAAGGACTCATGCAGACTCAGTGTGAAGGAATGGAAAACAGCATTACATGCAAGTGTAAATCAAAAGAAAGCTGATGTAGCAGTTCTCATATCAGATAATCTTCAAATCAACAAAAGTAATGAAAGACAAAGATGGTCATTATATATGGTCAAGGGAACAATTCAACAAGAAGACATAATCTACTTTTTATTTCCCCACAATCTTCTTTAACTCACCTACTTATTTTCACTTCAGGCAACCACTGTAAAATATTTTAACCAATTCTTCAAGTAATATTGCCATATTTCTACAAAACAAGTTTATCTTACAATTTCTTGCTTTTAAGTTTGATATTGTCTTGACTTTGTACCATGAAAAATGCTGATTTAGATTTCTTATTATCACTTCCTTCATGTTCACATATTTTCTCTTGTCTTATCTTAAAATTAATTTTAGTGTTTATGTCATTTGCTTTACATAAATATTTTTCATAATTGACATGTACTATGATTATATTTCCTTTCTATTGTGAATTTTTGTTTTCTCCAGATTTAATAACTCCTTTTGTAGTAGCCCATGGTTTTTGTATACATAGAACTAATCTTTACTCAAATATTCTACATAATATGTACTCCTTTAGGTGATCCAGCAGTCTAAGTGTTTTTTCTTGAGATGGTCATCCCAGATTCTTCCTGTAATCTAGTCTTGATGTTTTCCTTTCTCAGCTTGTCGAAGTGCTATTGTCTTGACGATTTCATTTATCTGGTGATTTTCTTTACCTTTTCTTGAATTTCTTTGATTACATATGTTTGTCCAAGTTTATTCTTTTATATTGGTGAAACATATTCTCTAGGAGATTGCTGAGAGAGGTGGATGGGAGATAACTTTTGAGACATTGTGTGTTTGGAAAGATTTTCATTCTGCCCCTGAGTTTGATTTGATACTTTGGTTAGATATAGAATTAAGATTTTGAAAAATAATTTTCTCTCAGAAAGTTTTTCACTTTTCTTTAGCCTCCAGTTTTCCTTTTGAGAAGTCTGATATCATTTTAATTGTAAATACATTGTTTTTATGATGTATCCTTGTGGGAAAAAACCCACAATATAGTCTACATTGTCTTTTTCTTCTATAGGCATTTAGGTATAGAGGTATGCATTCTGTCTAGTATTTTGACAATTATTATTCATTATCAGTTTTCAATTTTCTCTAATTTATTGATATTTCTTCACTTTCATTATCTCTACTATATTTCACCTTTTCCCTTTATATTTATATTTAAAAATTCTTTATTGAATTTCAGTGTTGTTTCAAAAGTGAGTGGAAATAAATATGTGTTCAATCCATGATATTTAAACAGAAGTCTCTATCTTTTTCTCATAGGGTTCATGTTGATTTAAAGTCTATTAAGGAGACCAGTTTTTAAAATATATATTCTGAAAATGATAAACTCTAGTAATCACTAGTATGTTCATCTTCTTGGTCTTTATATGATATTTCATTTCTTTCAATTTGATACAGTTTTTGGCCTAAGCAGACTTTTAAAAAATTACTTTGCTATGGAATATGATGAGACATCTTCTGGAGTCAGTATTTGTCAATAGAATAATTGTGATTTTTCTTTGGCTGTGATCACAGTCTATTTGGATATATGTAGTTTCTTTAGTTTGTAGATACAGGAAGGCTTGAAAAGCATGGATCTATGCCTAACTTATAGTGTCTAGCAGGAATTTATTTAGGGCGACTCTTTTAGGTTAGTGGTTAACCTTTTTCAATTTCCACTTTTCGTGGACATCTCTTAATATTTAGGGAAAATGAAATACTAATTGAAGTAAAGGAGGCAAACTAGTTATCTCATAAAGCAATAACCACATTCCTGCTCACTTTATGGTCAGTACAAATCCTGTGGCCTTTAACAAAGGGAAAAATCTATGAAGATCAAGTATCTTCTACCAACATTGAATGCAGTATGCTATTGTTTACTTTATTAGCAATGATAAAGCATGTGCCAAGCTTTGATTATGATTATTAATTATGCATATCTTATAGTTATGAAATTTCTGTAGAGATTTATCAGGAGTTTAAGTACAAATATAAATTTTTGTGGTGTTAAGTTTTTATATATAGTCTGTATTTTCATAAATATTTCAGTGAGAATTTTGTGTATGCTTTTCTAGTTAGATACTTTATGTAGAGAAAACAGTATTGGATTTTCTAGGTAGATGTTATTTTACTCAGAAAATTGAATCCATGAGTCTAAATTTCTTCCAGTAGGTAGAAAATGTCAGACTAGATAATCTTTAAGGTACCCTGACTCCAAACTACTGTATTTCTTTTACATATGCTTAGAGTAAATGAGCTGTCTCTGTTTTTCTCAGTTAGTGATAATGTTACTCATTCTGAGTTTTTCTGAACTATTAGATATGAACACTACGTGTTAGCAACCATTTTAAAATTACTTTAGAGATGTTAGCAGGCTGATACAAGCAATTAGATATAAACCATTTAAAATGATTAGAAATTGCATGTTGCTCGCATCCTTAGAAACATACACTTTAAAATTCCATTAATTATCTGAATTTAGCAGCCACAGTTATTGTGTTGTAGATATCAGTTTAGAATTGAAATCTTTTAATTCATTGCTTATTGTGGGACTGAATATTATGCCCAACAGGAGTCATGTGTTTGTTTTTTTGCTGCAAAGCTGTGACAGCTTCTTCTGGCAATCTTAGTATAAACTGATTTCAAAACAATGTCTGGAAACTGGTGTTCTTCCCTGCCTGGTGAGTGATAAAGTTTGGGCATGTTGCTTCCTGTTGTTGCCTTGCTTTCAAAGGGCATTGCAATTGTAAATAAAAGAAGGATTAATGAAAATGGTGAAATCTGCATCTCATTTTAAGGATTATTTTTTTCAAACTCAATCTTTGTTCCAGAAGCTTAATGTTTTTTTCTGATTCTGTTTGTTGACTGAGCAGTAGTATATGGCATAGTCAAAAAGCATAAGCAGCTTTCAGTCCACCATAAAACCTTAACTACTGATTAGTTTTTGGAAAATCATTTAAAAAGACTGAAACTCATTATCCCCCTTTCTAAAATTTTGTAATTTATGTAGTATTTTTGAAAAGTGGCATAGTACTTTGAGGGAAGACTTAAATTAGGAAGGCTGGTTTGAATTTGGAATCTTTATTTTGAATTTCCAATTTTTAAAAGCTGTGTGATTTTGCTTGTTCTGCTTAATCTAAGACTCAGTTATCAGTTGGTAAAAATGGGCTTAATAATACCCCTATTGTAGGCTTGTTTGGATCATTAAATCAGATAATCCAGGTAAAACATTTAGTGCAGTGCCTGGCACTAATAAATACTTACTAACTGTCAGATACTATTATTCACTTTTACTTAAATACAATGCAGACCCACGTAGAAAGCACTCAAACTATTATTGCTGAGCAGGTAGGAGACTCAGTAGGTGTACTCTTACATAGTAATTATAGTTAGTCTCTTTTCTCTGTATATTTATTATCTAATATGTTCAGGGAAGACAGTGCTGATGGTACTATTCAGTCATTCAATTACGGTGCATATGACTCATGTTTGGCTTGTTATACTTTTCCACTTCATTAGATTCAGCATGAATTTTCTCAAATTGAATTGTCCTTTTTGTTTCCAACTGCACACCAGGTTGCTATCTAGTGCCAGTATTTCTTAAGTGAGAAATATCCAATTATTCTTTGTTCTGATGAAGGAGGGTCCTTAAAATTCTGTAACAGGTCTTTCATCTGGAATGTTTAATAATTTCTATGTTTTTTTCTAATTGTGAAGGATATATGATGCTGATTTCATTATTAATATAGATCTGAGAATAGCTGTAATGTCATAAATAGGGGATTTCCATGGGGTTTTTTAAGAATATGAATGCAGGTTAAGGGGAAATTTTTTCTGACTAATGAATAATTTCATAGTTATTGAAAACAAATGTTTTTCCTTAAAATATACATAGCGATAAGTAGTAAATAGGTAAACAGCATACAATTTTGCTTATAATAGACTAATAGATTATTTTTTATTTAAACAAAAATGTAGTATAATGTGTTTTAGGTGGAACATTTATCAGAATAATTCCTCTTATTGTCATATTAATGTGGCAATTTAAATAAGTATTTTTGCTAAGAAAAGATGATTAATGTTTGTACAATGAATGTGTAAGTGTATATACTTTATAAAACAAAAGAGAATTTTGACTTTTAAAATGTCATCATCAATTTTCTTTGTTATTACTGTTCATTGTTGTATGTACTGTCATTGCAATATGCTATAGCATAGAGGTTGATAGTATTTTGAATTACTGTCGGATTAGGGATACACACAACAAAATTTATGGACCTATGTACACACACATATACACTCACATATTTATATATCTAAAACTTCTTTTAACTCAAACTTTCAGCTAATCTGGTGAAAGAAGTAAACCTAGAGAAAGAGTTTGACCTCAGGACTACAAATCACTAAATCTTGTATTTAAAGGATCTCTTCCCCCTCTTCTTCCCTTTAACTAATTTTTTCCCCTTTGGTAAGATACACAGGTTTAGGAGATAAGGGCAGACAGAAAAGCACTTTGTCATTATTATAGCATTTTCATCCAAATCTTGATTCAGTTATTTAGTGAGCTAGGCAGGACTGTGTAGTGGATTCTAAAGTAGATAGATCTAATGCTAGAATCAAAGTGGTTTTCTATGTTGTGTTTACACTAAACTCAAACAATTCCTGGTCTAGCTAATTTACCCTTACATGGTGAGAAAAGCCCAGGGTCACCAGTAATGTAATGATCAGGTAGAAGAAGTAGAACTGCTGTGTTTTTTCTAAGACTTAGGGTAGAATTTGCTTAGGTACTTCATTAGAGACCTCTTTAGGGTAGCACAGCTCCTGAGTGGAGGTTGATTCTTTTCTTGAAGTCACATGGAAATAGAGATTCAGAGACTTTAAAAGAGAGCTGGGAAGAAAACACCTAGACAGGCCCAGACTTTTAACTTCTGTGCTCATGACTGTGAATATCACAACCTTTGGCATTAGGAGCCATCAAAATGAGCTTGCCCTTTACCCTGACCTATCTTGGAGGGAGAGGACCAAGAAAGGCAATGAGGAAAGATAGGGTCTTAAAATTCTTCCTGTGATCAATAAGACTCTGATATCCTATTCTTTTTGTTTTGTAACTCTATAAACTGATGTTTCACAAAAAGATTTCCCATTCAAATGCTCTTTTAAAAAGTCTAACATTATATTTGATATCATACATTTATCATTATGGCTTTGATGTATAAAAGTGAGCTTGTAGAGATTTTATTATTAAAGATAAATCATTTAATGAAAGAAAAAAGTAAAAAGTAAAATTAGATTAGTTGTTTATGTCTTTTTGAATGTTATAGCTTTCGTTTACTTATTCCCTTACTTTCTTGGTATTATAAAAATAAGAAGATCCTGCATTGTTCACATTAATCTCTAGCTGTTTTTCTTGTGCCCTAGATTCTAGAATAAAATTTATCTTCTGTTTTAGATACATATGGAGATATCTCTCTGGTCTTGGAATGTATTATTATTATTTCCCAGGGTAATAAATCAAAAAGGCTGACTGAAAGCTCTGAAATAACTGAATAACCAAGTTGTTGAGCTACTAACAAGCATATGCAATTCATCACTTAAATGATACATGCCACAACAAGTAAGAGTTTGTGAATGATGTGCTATTGCCTTCTTTTTATTTATTTATTTTTAGTTTTAATCAGGATAATTCTCTAGGGCAGAGAATATGAAGAGGAGGATATATAGAGGACAGAAATAAGGAAGTAAAGTTGTACATTTTATTGATTTTAGAGGATAACAATTTGTTATTTATAGAGCTAGAAGGGGATATTCAAGCATTAGCTCTTTATATTATAGCAACATGACCATACTAAGGATATTGTTTTAACTAAGGATTCAAGAAGAAAGCTTTGAACTGCTATTAATAAAACATGTGTGATGTCTGTTTTAGTACATCTTAAAAAAGTCACGTAGGCCAATTGTTCTCAAGCTTTAATATCCATTATCAACCACTGCAAAGCTGTTTAAAATTCAGATTCTCAGGTTCCTTCTGAAGATTCTGCTTCACTTCTGAGATGGGTTACAGAAGCTGCATGTTAAGCTAGCACTCCATGAAATTCAGATGTGGATGGGTGGGGAAGGATTAGAGGGTATTTAGGTTGGTACATTCCTCCTGAGTCCTACCAGAACTTTGGAACACTGAAACACAGATGGTTACTCTTAGCAAAATATAAATAATTATTATACTATAAAATAATATCAATTTAGAGTGTGATATCACCTCCTCTATTGCTGTTAAAGTCCTAGTGATATTATTTCTTGGCCTAACTTTGATGGTGTGCTGTTTGAGGCATCTTGCCATTTCTATTGTTTGAGCTGGGGGGTAGAAACAAAAATAAATTATGGTTAACTCAAGAAAAAAAAAAGAGATATACTTGAAAATTTTTTCCAGGCTCATGGAATTGTTGGGAATCTGAAGGATGAATCTTGGAAAAGGAACAGGGTTCAAGACTATTTTGGGTTGAGTTGGTGGGGAATCTGGCAGCAAGAGCTGCCTCTGAGGTTGTCCTGCAGAAAGAACTTGTCCTGCTGTTCTTACCCATGCCACTGAGAAGAGAATGGCTGAAAACATTTCTCTCTCACTTGCTCTAGAGTCAAAGTCTAGGGGAGAGTTTTTACTTTTTGTTTTGCTTCCTCCTGGAGATAAAAGATGAGGAGAGAAATCCTATAAGCAGATTTCTTAGATTGGTTTGAATCCTTTCAAAGGGCATAAGAGTTCCTGATCTCTGTGGTTTTGTTTCATATAGTGATGCTGATAGATATCAACTATATGATTTATTATTCACATTGATTTGTACAAAGTCTGTGGAAAAATCAACAGGTAATCTGTATCCAGAAGCTCAACTTTTAATATTCTTTGTGACATCATTCAAAATGTTTCTTCTGTTTTAAGATCTATATTCATGCAAGTTTTTTCATTGTATTCCATTTTATACCAATTTTTTAAATATTAGCATAAAGTTTAAAAAGAATTACTCTAAAAGAAAAAGAATATTTTACTAGATGTGGTATGTTTATTCTGTTATTAGTTTAAGAAGCATGATCTTATGATATCTATTCAAAATGTATGACTACTTTCTTTTTGCTCTTCATTCATTATGCATAAATAAATTGATCAACTTATGGAATAGGGTATTTAGATAAAATAAAGTTTGTTAGTTATTTTTTAAATGGCTTTTTTTAAAGCCTTTTTTATTTTAAGCCTTGTTAAAAATTCCTTTTGAAATATTTTCTTGACTTAGATAATATTGGATGCATAAAATAATTGAATATTTTTGGCTTGATAGAAAATTGGAAATTCCTTAAGATTACTGCTTGATTTTATTCAGGAAGGCAAGCACTCCCTGGGACTTCTGCTTATATACTTCAATGTACAAACTATGCTATGTGGCCACATCTAGGTTGCAAGGCTGGAAATTTTATTATTTTGAATAGTGTTGAGTGGGCCAATGTAGAGCATCTGCCACACTGATAATGGTGGAGAACATATGCACAAGAGAGAGTGAATAGGTGAGAAAGGAAAAGGAGAGTGAGAGAAAGAGAGAGAGAGAACAACCAGATAAAGGCACACAAGGGAAGTGGAAATAAGTGGAGCAGACAGCATTTTAAAGAATTCATCAGGATAGAAATTTTCAATAGGAATCAAATGAGACTATTCTGAAGGGAATTTAGAACTACATCGTAAGTAAATAATAGTCTTTGACTGACACAGAGTATTATTATTTTTTCTTTTTAACTAATTTTTAAAAATATTAAAATCAGATTAAAATTTTATGTGTTATAGTAGAATTTTGGTTATGTAGCTGCAATTGTGTTTTTTGACCTAATCTCTTTATGTTGAATATATTTACTATTATAGAGAGGCAATAATTTATAAATTAATTTAATAAATGGTGCCTAAAATGGAATGTGAGAAGGAAAGCACATTTTTAAATGCGTGCTTTGAAAAGACTCTGTAATGATACATTTTAAAGAAGATATTTTGTCCAGTTAGTTGCAGGCTAAAAAACTCTGAAATTTTTAATACAAATGTATAAGAATTATGCATTCGGCATTTGGTTACCTTGCAAGTTTAAGTTTTCTCTCTAATTTGAAGAAATCATAAAAAGTAATATTATATGATGCATTATAGGAATGATTAATGAAATAAAAGTGACTTTAAACTGTGTTCATTAAAACAGTGATAGAAAAGGTGAACCTACAACAAAACATTGAAATATTTTATAGAGTTAAAAATGAAATGTTTAAGATATGCATGCATCAGTATTTATTCCACCTCCCGCCCTTTTTTGTTTAAAAAACAGGGCCTTGCTCTATATCTGTCACCCAGGCTGGAGTGTAGTGGTGTGATCATAGTTTACTGTAAAATCCTGGGCTCAGGTGATCCTTCTGCTCAGCCTTCCATGTAGCTGCAACTACAGGTGCATGCCACCATACCTGGCTAATTTTAAAAGTATTTTTGTTGAGATAGGGCCTTGCTATGTTGCTGAGGCTGGTGTTGGACTCCTGACATCAAGTGATCCTCCTGCCTCAGCCTCCCAAAGTGCTGGGATTACAGGTGTGAGCCACTATGCCTGGCCTATTTCCCTTTTTAACTGATATTTTGCCTAACCAATCAACTACCAGTATTGATCATGTTGGATATGATCAATGTTAGCAGGTGAAACTGGATATAATACTGCAGTTTATATGAAATGTTGAAGGAAACCAGAATTTCACCCCAAAATATGCCACTTTGACAGAAAAATTACTTTTGAGCTAAAGTCAATTAAGAAGCAGCAAATGGGTGAAAAGCTCTTTCTTTCCTTTTCTTTTCTGCCTAAAGACAGGAAATAAATTCTACTTTGTAGGAGACAACTCTAGACTCATCTGCCCAGAGATAGTACCAGAGGAATCTGCAAACAAACCTCCTTCCATTAGTTTTATCCCAAATACTTACCTTTCCACAGTTTTCTGCTCTTGAAAGCCTAAAACTTTATTTTTTGTCTATCATTTCTCTACAGTGTATTATTCTTTGTTGAAAGTGTTATACAAGCAGAGTTCTAAGCAACCATTTTGAGCTACCTTTCATTGAATTACTCTCATGTGGTGTGCACTGCATGCATTAATAAACTTGTTTGTTTTTCTTTTGTTAATTTGTCCTTTCTTAAAGGGGTCTGTCCCAAATAAGAACTATGCTGGGTAGAGGTAAAAGTTAAGCTACCCTATGGTGTCAGTATTATGTTTGAGAAATAAGGATGTAGTTGGCCTTTACACACACACACACACACACACATATATTCAACATTTTAATATGTAAAATTTCAAAGGTCCAGTAAGGTGGAAGAATTTTAGAGTTAACACTAGTATACACAGGAGCTAGATTATACCATTAACCTTTAGTGTACTGCTTTTTCATATATCACATTCATTTTTGTATCATCAGTCTATCTTTTTTGTTGCATTTTAAAGTACACTTATGCATCACGTAAGACTAGAATACATTCTGAGAAATGCAACTTTAGGCTATTAATATTTGTCACTGTGCGAACATCATAGAATGTACTTATGCAACCTAGATAGTATAGCCTACTACATACCTAGCCTATATGGTATAGCCTATTGCTCTGAGGCTACAAACCTGTGTGGCATGTTACCGTACTGAATACTGTGGGGAGTTGTAATGTGGTATTTGTGTATCTAAACATAGAAAAGGTACAGTAAAGATATGATATTATAATCTTATGGGACCACCATTGTAAATGCAGTCCAACATTAACTGAAAGGTTGTTATGTGGTGCATGATTGCATATTGCAGACATCAGTACATTTCCCCCTAAGTACTTTAGCATGTCTATCACTAACTACAGTTCAATATTTTTAATAGTTTTTTTCTTGAGAGGTAAAAATGAATATAAAATGAATAAAACAAGCTTTCTGAGTTAGACAAATACATACAGTTATGCAAACTAAATCTCTATTGAGATATATAGACCATTAGGCTTACTCTAGAAAATTTCCTTGCGTCTATTCCCAGTCAATCCCTGAACCCCCTTCCTTATTCAAGAGGCAATCACTATTATATTTTTTTTCATTATAGATTAACTTTGCCTTTTCTAGAGCGCCATATAAATGGAATCATACATTTATGTACTCTTTTGGATAAGGCTTCTTCCACTGAGCATAATGTTTGTGAAATTCATCTATGTTGTGTCAGTGCTTTGTTTCCATATCATTCTTACTATTTTCCATTCTTTGGATACACCACAGTTTGCTTATTCATCCTTATTTATATGAATATTTGAGCTGTTTCCATTCTGGATGTAATTAATAAAGCTATAATGGACATTCTTGTACAAGTCTTTGTGTGGGCACATCGTTTCTTTCCTCTTGAATAAACTCCAATGAATAAATTGCTGGGTCATAGAGTAGGTAAATGCTTAGTTAAGAAACTGCCAGATCTTTTTCAAAAGAGGTTGTACCACTTTGCTCTTCCAACCAACAATTCAAGAAAGTTCTGGGTACTCTATATTCCTCCTGTTAAGATTTTGTGTTGCCAGTCTTTTTTAATTTCACAATTATGGTGGACATGTAGATTATAAATTTTTACAAAAGATCTTTTTTTATTCCTGGGCATCCCAGCCCCTACTTGCATGGACAACCTTGATGTGTCTAGATCACTTGTCTCTTGAATGCCTAGCCTTTTACTTTAAAAGTCAATAGTATAACCCTGCTAGGACTACCAAAGTGAATTCTTGATGTTCTTTTCTCCAGGACAGCCTGAATCAACAGGATAAGTATGATAATTACTTTACATAAATACAGTTGAACCTGATGAGACAAACATATAAAAGGCTGTTCTTCTAATTAAAGAAAACACGAGTATATTGAGGACCTGTAGTTGTCAGAATGGATATACCTTTATTCCCTGTTGGCATACTTGGAATATAGACTTGGACAATGAGAAATAGTAACCTTTATCTCCCCTCTGTGGGATTTCATTCCCACAGGATCTCGAGAGGATGGGAGGTAACATTAAGGCTAGCTTGTGTTATAACTACACCTTGAAAGTGTGTTTATTTCTGTAAAAGCTAATTTATTGTGAATAAAAGGGATCTTGTTTAGCCTGACCCCGTGAACTGGGAAATGAATCCTTAATTAGACTAATATGCTAAAGTCCACTCTTAGAAAATGTATGTGTTGGGAAGCAACGGTGAGGGAGAATTAGGACTGCAAGAGGTTTGCACTAGTCAGTGAGGGCTGTCATAACAAAATACCACAGGCTGTGTGGCTTAAACAACAGGATCAAGTTGCTAAGAACTTTGGTGTCTTCTGAGGCTTCTCTCCTTGGCTTGCAGATGGCTATCTTCTTGTCTAGTCATATGTTGTGTACATTCCTAGTGTCTCTTTTCCTATAAGGACACCAGTCATATTTGATTTGGACCCCACTCTCATGACTTCGTTTAACCCTAATTACCTCCTTAAAGGTCTTATCTCTAAATACTGTCACACTGGGTGTTAGAGCTTCAACATACGAATTTTAGCAAGACACAATTCAGTCTATAACAAAGTTTATTGAAAGGTAAAACCTGTAGATGATAAAAGAGAAGGGGACTTTAATTAGGCAAAGAAATTTAAGACTTTGATGTAAACTGACACCTGTGGAAGGATTTGGGAAGGAGGCAGAAATGGTCAGGGAGAGCCTTAGACAGCGATGAAGATCTTCGTAAACTCAACAGAGAACTTTGGAGAAAATGCTTACCATTGGGGAAAGACCCTGCATTGGGAAGAAATGGCCAAATTCTAGTACCCCTGCTATGCTCAGTCTGGCTGGGGGCTTTATGGGAAAATTGTAGCCTTTACATTATGAAATATATCCATTTTATATCCTGATGGTCACCTTGCTTATGTGACATTTTACCCTGTAAGTCTATAAATCCCATGTTTGATTACCATAAATAATTCTAAATCATGTACATCCTCCTAAAAGAATTCCATAGATAAGGACTATCCTTCAATTAAATAGTTTTAGATTTACTGTGAGGTCCAGTTATCAACATTTTATAAGGAGATTAGACCAAGTCACATGCCTTCTTTCTTTCCCCAAGAGATTCACTTCCCTCTCTAACCAAATCAGGAGGAAAATGAATCACAGTTCAGTTGCTTTTACTTCTTTGTCTTCAGTAAATTAAGTCTAATGCCTAACATCTAGTTTACATTATTATGTTAAATGTCCAGAAAAGGCAAGTTTATAAGATTAAAAAGTAAATAAGTGGTTGCCTGGGGCTGGGGTTAAGAACAAGGATTAACGGTCCATGGGAATAAGATATCTTATTAGGGGAATAGGAAAATGTTCTAAAATTGATTTGTGATGGTGGTGCAACCACTGGTAAAGTTACTAAAAATCATCTAATTATTTATTTGAAGTGGATACATTTTATCATATGTAACATATACCTTTATAAAGTTATTTTAAAAATGAATGCAGAAAGTAAAACCTTTGTTACAAAGACAAAAGTCTGTCAGATTTGGGAGAAAAAAACATCTAAAGAGCATCTCTAGTTAGTGCAATTCAATATATCAACCTTTTAAATCACGAAGTGAAACAGTTTTAGCTAATTCAGTCCAATTATATTGTTTTATACTCTATGATTTTACAGTATGAGTTATTTTCTTTAGATAACTGAAAAAAGCTATTCAAAATTGAAACTAAATTAAATGAAAACTGCTCTCCTCACCCCAAATAAACAATGGTAAAGATACAGTAATCTGTTAGTTCTGAAAGTAGGTTATTTTGAGAAAATATGTAATAATTAGGTATAAATAGCATCCAACATTAAAATGTATAGCAATGAGAGATATTTGATATATCTTGATATGCAATGGATTAAAGAAATGGTTTGGAAGAGTTCCAAATGCAGTACATACAGCATATATTAGAATCCTACACTGAAAAGCTGTTCCGCATTGTTGATCATATATTGGATTGGTTAAGTAATTAAACTGTGAATTTTTAAAGGTCAAAGACATTTGAAGACATTTTTCTCTGGTATGTTTTACTTGTATTGTTCTGTATATATTTAATAATGGTATATTACTAGGCCAAATTCTTAAGGTAATTCAATTATAGTAAATGATAATACTCAACTAAGAGAGTCATTAATCACTTTGAATCTGTCTTTTGCAGGCATAGGACTCTTTTTAGGGTATAGAGTTTGTAATGATTTAGTTTTAGGTAATAATGTACACATGTATTTAGTCTTAATAATTCATAAAATACTAAAATATTGAAACAACTCTAATCAGATTCACAATAAGTTTATGATCTTTATTTAAGATCATAAAGTTTATGGTGGGTTAAATATTTGGAATCAATAATTTTTCATTCATTTCTCGAATTTGTAGATCTCAGAGGAAGTTTGTTACAGGTGCCCTATTATTTTACTTCTCCATCATCTCTGACCTTATTGTAGAAGTGAGAGTTTTTCCTCTATTTATTTGCTTGTTATATCATACTGTTTATTATTATTTGTTGATGCCATTTCAGAATACTGGCTTCAGGTTTTTTTCTTTCCTTTTTACCATTTTACAGGAAGGTTTTAAGAGGTACCAGGTATCTACTTTCCTAGGCCTTCCAATGTCCTTCCTCACTGTCCTTAGAATCAAGGAGGGAGCAGTGCTAGAGCCACTTGATGTGGTTGTCTTTAGTTTCTGCACTGTGCTGAACCTCAGTTGTTCTGCCTTTCAGCGCTGAGTACTTGAGAAAATTGGAGTTTACGGATAGAATACATTACATGAGTATATATGTCACATGAATAGATATCAACTCATGATTATTTACATAACTTGATTACTGGGTGTCCATGGGCCCCCCTATTCTTTTGTTCTTTGCTTAGGAATCTTTAGACCTTCAGTGGACTTTAAATGAACCATCATAGGAGCAAATGTATCCACTCAAGTGTATTGGAGGGTAAAATCTTTCAATAAGAATTGAGATCTTTTATTAGTGGGTAATAAAAGAAACTAACTTAGCTCAAGATGTAGGAAAGTTTACTGGATCAGGAAAGGTCTTTGCTTGGAACATTCTGGATCGGAAAGCCATATTTGTTCAGAGGTATTAGGAAAACATTCATTATATGGGAGTCTTCAGAATATTGTATGTTTAAAGAAAATTTTTATAGCATGGAAGGCAAAAATTGAAATTCAGGGTTAAGTTTTGACCCCTTTTGTGAAAATCTTTTGAAATTAAAAAAATCCAGTTTAAAAAATCTTGTCTCTAAGAAAGAAACTATGGAAAATAAAAGTAGACAGTAACTGTGGAAAATAGAAATAGTAGTAATAGCACAGTGAAGCAAAATTTGGGGACATTTTGATAATTCACAAACACAGCTGAACTTACATAAGGTGCAGGCAACATGGCAAAACTTGAAGAAAGGAGATCTGGGTCTTATGTGATGGTTGCAGAAGACATGGAGGAATCATGAGAGTAGAAAGGGTTCCTAAGGGCAGGAAAAAAACAAGAGCTGAAATGAAACTCTAGAAAATGGAAAGGGAAACATTTATTTAACGAAAGATACGAAAGACTTATACAAGCTATAAAGACTTCAAGCTATAAAGCAATAATATTACTATAGAGCAATAATAATTAAATCATCCTGGTACTGGCACAAGAATAGAAGCATCAATCTTTGGAATAGGACTGAGATTCCAGAAATGAAACCATCTGCATATGGTAACCTAATCTTTGATAAAGCAGACAAAAATATACATTGGGGAAAAGAATCTCTTTTCAATAAATGGTGCTGGGAAACTGGATAGCTACATGCAGAAGAATGAAACAGGATCCCTACCTCTCACAAAAATCCACTCAAGATGGATAACAGACTTAAACCTAAGGCATGAAACCTTAATAAGCCTAGAAGAAGATGTTGGGAAAACCCTTTCAGACATTGGCCTAGGCAAAGAATTCTTGAAGACCCCCAAAGCAATCGCTGCATCAACAAAAATAAACAAATGGAATCTGATCAAATTAAGAAGCTTCTGCACAGCCAAGGAAACTATCATTAGAGCGAATAGACAACCTACAGAATGGGAGAAAATGTTTGCTCTCCATACTTCTGATAAAGGTCTGATAACAAGAATCAATCTAGGACTCAAAAAAATTAACAAGAAACAAACACTTTTAAGGTATATCTTAGGAAGCATTTTAAGAACAGATCTATGTGATAGAACCCAGAAGGAGTTTTCTGTTGGAATCAGGAACTAGAGAATGAAGGAATTCACAGGCAGGCAACAATAAAGGTAGCAGGAATGAGAACTTAAAAATAAATAAAATTAAAATATGGCAAATACAAAAATAAGAGGAGGCAATGAGAATTATGACCAGGTAGTGCTGTGAATGTTTTTCAGATCATTGCCTATTCTGATGTAGGAAAAACCAGTGTTTTTTTCCTACACTAACCCTCAGTCTACACTACTTAACCTCTGGTCACCAAGATGTGCAGGGATTTCTCCCTACCAACAACCAAGAAATCGTTTTCTGGTGAACTCTAGCTGGGTGTCCTCTAATTTGATTCTGACACTATCTACCTGGAGGTAGTGTTAGATTCCATAGGTTGATGGCTCAATCCCGCAAGACCATGCCCTACTTTAGATGCCAGTTGCAAGTAGTAGGTTTTCATCTATACTTTGGACTGATTGGTTATAAATCAGAGTTCCATGACCTCATCTTCCCATCTTTTTTCTTTTTTAATTTTAAAATATTACATGTACAAATGTTTTTGATTACATGCATCAATTTTGTTATGCTTGAGTCAGGGTTATAAGTGTGCCCATCACCCAGATAGTGTTCACCGTACCCGTTAGGTAGATTTTTCGCCCATCCCCTTATCCCTCACACATCCTGCTTTATTTCCATTGAGTTTTACTTCCCTCTGTGCACATGTGTGCTCATCAGTTAGTTCCAATTTAATAGCAAGTACATGTGGTATTTGTTTTTTCATTCTTTAGATACTTCACTTGTGAGAATGGTCTCCATTTCCATCCAAATTGTTAAAAAAGGCCTTAATTCATCTTTCTTCTTGGCTGAGTAGTATTCTATAGCATAAATATACCACATTTTGTTAAACCACTCATGCATTGATGGACACTTTGATTAATTTCACATCTTTGCAATGGTCAATTGTATTGCAATAAACATTCAAATGCAGGTGTCTTTTTGATAAAATGACTTATTTTCCTTTGGGTAAATAACAGTAGTGGGATTGCTAGATCAAATGGTAGGTCAACTTTTAGTTCTTAGAGGAATCTCCATACTGTTTTCCAGAGAGGTTATACTAACTTGCAGTCCCACCAACAGTGCTTTTTCTCTGCATCCACACCAATGTCTATTGTTTTTGGACTTTTTAATAAAAGTTATTCTAATTGGATAAGGTGATATCTGATTGTGGTTTTAATTTGCATTTCCCTGATAATTAGTGATGTTGAGAATTTTTTCATATATTTATTGCCATTTGTCTGTCCTCTTTTGAAAAACTTCTGTTCATATCATTTGCCTCCTTTTTTTTGATGGAGTTGTTTGTTTTTTCCATGCTGATTTGCTGGAGTTCTTTGTAGATTCTGGTTATTAGCTCTTTATCAGATGTATAGCTTGTGAATATTTTTCCCATTCTATTGGTTGTCTATTTGCTCTGTTGATTATTTCCTTAGCTGTGCAGAAGCTTTTTAATTTAATTTATTTTATTGGTGCTATGATTGCCATTGGGGATCTAGAAGAGTTTTTCCTATAATTTCTTCTGTAATTCTTATGGCTTCATGCCCTACACTTAAATCTTTTATCCATCTTGAATTAACTTTTGTTAATGGTGAGAGATACAGATCCTGTTTTATTCTTCTGTACATAGTTTAAAATTTTCCCAGCACCATTTATTGAACAGAGGTTCTTTTCCCCAGTGTATATTATTGTCTGGTTTGTCAAAGATCAGTTGGCTGTATGTGGATGGTTTTATGTGTGGGTTCTCTGTTCTATTCCCTTGGTCCATGTCTCTATTTTTGTGCCAATACCATGCTGTTTTGGTTACTGTAGCCTTGGTCACCATAGTTTGAATTCTGGTAATATGATGCCTCCAGATTTGTTCTTTTTGCTTAAGATTTCTTTGTTTATTTGGGACCCCAAGACGGGGGTCTCTTCAGTTGATTGGGGGACTTACAACTTTTAGTTCTCAAGATAAACAGCCAGATGAAGAGATAAATAAGGTAAGGTATTGGAGTAGGGGTGCAGAGTGTCCATCACCTAAGGGTGCCACCTTCCAGGACTTTATGGTGTTTAGCTATTAGGAAAATTCTAAACTCAGTATTTTAGAAGAGACTTTGGAAAGCTCTCCTTTCTAAATTTATAAACTGTGTGATTTTTAAGTTAACAATTTCTATCCCTTGGAGACATTAAAGAAATAATTGATTAAATAATTGGCCATTGGTGAGCAACTTAAACTTCAACCTTTCTCCCTTCCCTGGAGACTGGGTGGTGAGGCTGAAAGTTCTAGCCCTTTAATCATGTGTTGGTCTTTCCGGTGACCAGCCCCCATCCTGAAGGTACCTAGGTGCCTGCAGTAATCAGCCAACTCATTAGCATACAAAAATTTACTCTTATCATTCAGGACATTTAAGGAGCTATGTATCAGGAAACAGGATAAAGACCAAACAGATGTATCACAATATCACACTTATCATTATTGTGAATTACCTATCTGAAAAGATAAACCATGGCATCTTGGCAAGCTTTTTTTCTTTTCCCCTTGGATCCTAATAATAAAAGCTTTTTTTTTTTTTTTTTTTTTGCTTTCTGTAAGTATTATAATAAATAAAATTTGAAACCATCTATTCCAGCATTTCTCAATTTTTTTCATCAAATACAAGAATCTATTGCTCAGTGTCTCACACAAAAAGCAAACAAACAAAAGTTTACATGTCAAAACCTTTAGAAAATAGAAAACATTATATCCCATCCCTTTATTACTTGGGTTAAAATGATTTTAAAATGAATTCATTGGTTTGTTTTCTGTTAGAAGAACATTAAGAGCTTAGTATAACCACCCCATTAGAAGCATAGTCTGTTTAATACACTCAAGCTTTGTTTCTGTTTATAGCAAGATAGCAAGAAGTCAGCGCTAACTCAAAATTCCCCTCTGGCTAAACATGCTCTTGCTGTACTTTTTTCCTCTGCCTTAGTAAATAATATTAAATACTAATTAGTTAGCTGATTTTAACAAGATAAAAGTAATGCTTTAAATTGTTTTTATATTTACATGAAAAATGCAAGTTATTTCCCTAGTTATTTTACAACAGATTAAATTTTCTTCCTTAAAATATGTTTCATTCCTTTTCTCTTCCTCCATTCCTCCCTTTTTTCCTTCTTCATTCTTTGTTTTTTCCTTGACAATAATAACTTCTAAGACCTTTTCTTCTCTGTTTTTATTTTTGAGACAAGCAAGCATATCTTTAATTTTCTCCAATTTGTTATTATTTAATTTGAACTTTGACATATTAACATGTTATAAAACTCTAGATGTTCATACAAATAAGTTTTCAAATTAATCACTTAGGAAAACAAGTTGAAATAATTTTGTGTAACTTTTTTACTACATTTCCTTTGTATAAAAATGTTCATATAATGCTATATGAATGGAGGGTTGGAAGTGAAGTGTTGATTGTGATTCTATAGATTTCTTTTGCACTGATAGAAATTCTTATGGGATTGTGAAGGACATTAAGTGGTCAGTGAGAAGCCAGCATTTAGCTGCTTTAACTTCTCAGATCAGATTTGGTAAAATTGCTTATAACAAGAGGGCAGTGTTAATTCTTAAGTCTTTTCTTACTTTTTTTTTTTTTTTTTTTGAGACAGAGTCTTGTTTTATTGCCAGGGCTAGAGGGCTGTGGCATCAGCCTAGCTCACAGCAACCTCAAACTCCTGTGCTCAAGTGATCTTCTTGCTTCAGCCTCTGGAGAAGATGAGACCACAGGTGCACACCAGCACACCTGGCTAATTTTTTCTATTTTTAGTAGAGATGGGGTATTGCTATTGCTCAGGCTGGTCTTGAACTCTTGACCTCAAGCAATTCTCCCCCCTCAGTCTCCCAGAGCGCTAGGATTACAAGCATGAGCCACTGTGTCTGGCCTTCTTACCTTTTTTTTTTTTTTTTTTTTTAAAAAAAAAGAACCGTCTTAGCTATTATTTTTTAAAAATAACATTCTTGAGGCAAGCCACAATATAATAGAATAACTTAGCTCATCAAAATGCATATATAAACTATATTTCTCTTTTATATATTTATTCATCTACAATTGACAAAAATTGTATATATTTATGGTGTACAGTGTGATGTTTTCATATATATCTATATATACACACACATTGTGAAATGGCTAAATCAAGCTAATTAACATATCTATTAACTCACTTTTTTTGTGACGAGGAAACTTAGAATCTACTCTCAGCAGTTTTCAAGTACACATTACATTATTATTAACTATGGTCACTGTCTGTATAATAGGTCTTTCGAACTTATTCTTCCTGTCTGACTGAAAAAAATCAAAATAAAGTAAATAATTTTCTTAATAAGTCTACTACAGAATCTTGTTCTAAATTGAAAAATTTCATTGCTTTCCTTCATTCAATTCTCAATCCTTAATTTCAGTATTTGAGACCTCATTCCCTTTTTTTGAAAAATATTCTTCTGAGTTTTTCCTCTTTTCTTCAGCTCTTCTTTTTGAATTTCAAATATTTGAAGCATTTTAATGTTCTGTGACATTCCAAATAGTATCAAGATATTTTCAGTGAAAAACTATTTTAGGAATTATTTCATTTTAAGAAATAAAAAAGTGAAAGCATGAATGTTCTGCAGATTAGGGGCCTTTAAAACCTCCACATCATGTGAACCGCTACCAAAGAATGACACCAAAGGACCAGAGAAAAGAAACAGAGTTTATTTAGGGGACTTACATGCAAGGCACCAGTGGTGACAGGCCAGGAAGTTCCTTGTGCTGCACTCAGAAACAGCAAGTAGTTATATAGGTATGCACAAGCATAGAAATAGTAACTCAGGGATATGATATGAGTCACTGAGTCCAAATAGTGAGGCACAGGATCTCCAGGTCCAGTAGGGGTAGGGCATTCTTCCGTCAAAATTGCCAAGGAGGGTGGGTGGCCAGTATCTTCAGTTTTCTTCGTTTTAAATCTCTGGGCCTCCATAAGCTGGATTGGGGCCAGGATCTCCAATTACCCCACAATGCAATAGCCTTGAAAACTCAGGTAGTTTAAGAAATTTAGGTTTCTAGCCTTCCTTTTTCTTTTTATTCTTCTTCCTCTCCTCCCTTACTTCCTCCTCTTCTTTCTTCTTTGTGAAAACTCTGTATTTGTCATCAATTCTGTGTCAGACACTGCGCCAGGTGCTGCAATATATAACCCATGCTATGATAGGTATGATACATGCTTAATAAAGATTTGTATATAGACTTCTTATAAATCATGTGTCTGGATATGTCCTAGGTCACATAACTAGTAGGTGGTAGAGAGAACACTTAAAACTAGGTTGAAGACCTAATTTATTAATTCAACAAGTATTTATTAAGCATTAATTTGTTTTAGGCACTGTATGAATTTCTGGGAATACAGTAGTGGGCAAGAATTTCCACAGTCCCCGCCCCCAAGAAGTTTAGCTTAATGAACCCTACCGACACTAATCAATTATTCACACACACAATACATTATATCATTGCATGTGCTAAGGATTATGTAGACAAAATTTATAGTGCTATGGTAGCTCAAAAATGAGAAAATTTGTCTTAGATTAGAAATTCATAGATAGTTGCCTAGAGGGAATGATTTTTGAGTTGAGATTTCAACCACATAAAGTTTTAACAAGCTGAGGATAAATGGACAAAAGCCTCTCAGGCAATAGAAATAACACATGTAAAGGCATGCAGAAAAGGGAACAATACCTTTCATCGCAAGTAACTACATGTTCTGGACTACATTTTATTTTCAACTCACCTCCATCTCTCTCACCCTTCATGAGGGGAAAATACTTGGTAATAAAATTCAAGAGACAGATTTTGTTAGCATAAAGAGTGTCAAGAGTATACTCAGGAGGCTGTTGATAATAGCAAAAGTAAATTTATTTTATTGATTTCTACCTCTGAAAAATTTGTTCGGTCTTCACTTTGGACCTTACGACCTCTAGGATCTGGTATTACTATCCAAAATGAAATGGGGATCCTGATAGGATAGATAAGAAGTAGAAAAAGAATGAGGGAATCTTGGGGAATAGAATATGGAGAAAATAAATGAACATTTAGATGAACATCTGTTTGGATTCTAGACAGATAAATTTAATGAAAGGGGTAGTGATACATTTTGAACCATTCTCTGTTCTGCATTCGTATCTATGGGCAATTGCTAGTAAAACATTTTTCTATTTTGTAATGTGTCTACATGCCCTCCTGGTTATTATGATTATAAAACATGGATTACATTGGTATTAATATGTTTTAAAATTATAAAACATAAATATATTTCAAATGCAATTAGTTTATTGTCCTTCCATAGAGATAGGGCAGCATGTTACTTTGCTTTTTGTAAGAATAATTTGACAATCTACTATTATTATTCCATTATCAGAAGGAAAAATCTTTGATTTTCTTTTTAGGGATTACGTATATTAGTTTGAGAAATAATAATGGGGATTTCTTAGGCTTTCCTTGTGGTAACTAGGCATTTAGACAGAAATAGTAGGGAAGTTTATTATCTATAGGTGATAAAAAGACAAGATAGAAAACCTTCTTTTGTAAGAAATTAACTAAATAAATCACTTCAAAAACTGGTATCACAGTGTTTCATTTCTGTGTTGCCAACAGAGAATTGTGAATAGAGAATGTTTTACTTATACTTGTATTAAGTATATTTATATACATATATTTATTCTATTTATATATTTACATATGTATGTTATAATCTATAATATGTATCTATATTGTCTACAATTAACAAAATACCTTCTATAAAATAAGTAGAACAAATGATGAAATACTTCTCATCCTCTTCAAGTTTCCTTTTTTTTTTTTGTTGAGATTTTCAGAATTCTAAGACTAGGTTTTGTCTAAGCAAAAATTGTATTGGACAAAGTTACATAGTTAAACAGGTAAGGAAGATAACATTGAAGGCTACTGCAATAGGAGAGAGAGAGTAGAACAAAATCTGAACTCAACTCCAATGAAGCAAAGGGTGGGAAGGCTTTTTATTTTTTTTTATTTTTATTTTTTTTTTTGAGACAGAGTCTCACTTTATTGCCCAGGCTAGAGTGAGTGCCGTGGCGTCAGCCTAGCTCACAGCAACCTCAAACTCCTGGGCTCAAGCAATCCTGCTGCCTCAGCCTCCCAAGTAGCTGGGACTACAGGCATGCGCCACCATGCCCGGCTAATTTTTTCTATATATATTAGTTGGCCAATTAATTTCTTTCTATTTATAGTAGAGATGGGGTCTCGCTCTTGCTCAGGCTGGTCTTGAACTCCTGAGCTCAAAGGATCCGCCCACCTCGGCCTCCCAGAGAGCTAGGATTACAGGCTTGAGCCACCGCGCCCGGCCAAGGGGAAGGCTTTTTAAACATTAAGGTGAGTTAGTAGAAAAGTACTGAAGGGTGTTGGGGTGGTGGCAGGGAGAGGGAGGTTGATCAGTGGGATGTGTTGATCTTATTTCCTGAGTTTGCAAATGTTTTTCTTCCTGATTAGGCTATTTCTGTTTGCTAATTGGCACTTATGCTTATTGCAGAAGTTTGACTTCTACCCTTCTACAGGGACCAGAAGATAGGGGCTCTATTTTTCCTGATAATTACATTTCAAAGGGATGGCACCCTGGTCTTTGAGAAAAATATTCCTGCTATGTAAAACTGGCAAAGAGATTTTTTAAAGGCTTACATTTCAAAGGGCCAGAGAAAGAATTTACAATTACAAGTTTCCTAAAGAAAATGCTCTAAGAAAAAGGTCTAGCATTTGGAAGAAGCCTGTCTAAACTTTAATCAAGCCAAAGGAAATGTTAAGGCTGTCTTGGTCAGTTTTTGATTAGAACTCTTTGCTTATAAACCTGAAGTTCCTAATTATCACATAACATTTTGATATTGAAAAAGTGTGTAGGTATCGTTTTGATCTTCAATACCTTTTCTTTTCTTGTTAGACTAGATGACATAAAATGTGATCAAGTGATAATTAGTCACAATACAGATAATAGAAGTTCATTTATTTATGTGAGCTTTTTTGTAATGAATTTTTTAAGACTACTCCTACAACGAGATTTTGATCTATTAATTGATGAAGGTATTTCCTTTGTCTTTTGGATTTTTTTGAGAATATTTTTTCAGTTTTCATCAATTGAATATTTTTGTTAGCATGTAGTTTGATTTCTTCCTAGTTGTCAGTGAAACATACAGGTTGCTTTGATGTGAGAACTACTGATTTCCTATTATTAACCTTACACCGATAGATTTAGCTATGACCAAAAGCTCTGCATTTGGTGAGCTTTTCAACGTTGGCTTCCCAATATCTGGTTTATAGCACATTAGTTCTATGATCTTTGTCTTTGCCAGGACAAGTACATGGCATCATCTACTTCCTTTTTAATAGATAAGAAACATTTCAATGCCTTAGTTTGAGTCTTTGTTTTGTTTTGTTGTACTTAGTCTTTTTGCTTTAATTGGTTTTTTCTTTCTCTTCACCTCCAAGTTCATAACAAAAATTAATTATTAAAAAATGAGTGCCTTTGGATCTTATTGGAGAAATATAATTTAAAAAAATCTACTGATAACCCAGTGAATCCTTTCCACAACCATAGAAAAGAATGAAACAGTTTTATTATTGTATAATCATTAAATCATTCTGCAATGGGCCTGCATCATAGAGATTGCAAAGACAAAAAGAAATCTGACTCTTTTTATACAGCCAACCAGATACAATATGTTACAAATGTAACGGAGGTAAAGGTCTGAAAAAGGACAATGAAATGTTTCACAAGTTATAAAACATTTTGAAACCCCCCACACTTTTTGGGAATTGAAACCTACATTCCTGCCCAAGGCCAGTAATCAAAGGGGCAAAAATGTTCTTTGCTGTTTATTTTCTGCTATCTCAAACCACAAGAGATGGCTGAACAGAATTGTCTGGAAAAGGGTCATGAGATCTCATTACAGGAGGTAAGGTCTACCGAAACCACCAATTACAGTTAAATAACAGTAGCTCGAAGTCATGACATATGACACTGGTCACATACATCCGAGCCCAGTTGCCACCCCCAACCCCTTTTTAACAAGCCCTATATTTCTGTGTAAAGACAAAATGCTGGTCTTTTGGGATGCTAGTCTACCTCCCTCCTCATTTGCTGGCAAATTAATAAACTTCTCTTTCCTTTTTCTCAAACCACTTGTCCTTGTTCTTAGTTCTTACTGATTTGGCCTCAGGGACAAATATCAAACTTTTGGTAATACAAACATGTTAATTGTCTTTATCCAAAGAAAAAATAAAACTTCTTGATACTTTTTGATAAGGAGGAAGTTATGAACTTGCTGTCAGATGCCTGGGCTAGACTTCCACAGAGATGGGGGAACAAGGCAGGTGTCAACCTCCTTGGTGTTCACATTATAAGAGATGGCTCTAAGGCCCCCAGGAAAGATATTCCTGGCATGCAAAACTGGCAAGAGGCTCATTTAGCTTTGAAAAGAATTTACATACTTTTCAAAGACAAAGAAAGCATTTGGAATTTCAAGTTTTCTGAAATAAATACTAAAGAGAAGGTAGTGGTAGATAAGTTCATTTCACACCATGGAAATTTTTCAATTTAAATTTTTTAGATTTGTATTTACACTTATAATTTATGCAACATTCTTTAAAACTAGTTTCTACTACTTTTAAATCATTTTAAATAAAACTGAAAGTCATATATTTAACTATATTTTAACAGGTACAGCACATCCTCTGTGAATTAGTGAGAACACCTTTACATTTTACCAGAAATTCTTTTTTAAAACCTTATAAAACATGCTGCTCTAAAACACAATAACAGGAATTAGGTGCAGGTCTGGAATCTTGTAATGATTTAAAATAATGAGATTTAGGAAATAATTAATTGTGAGAACTTTTATTTGGCATAAGACTGTTTTTATTCTAGCTATACCCAAATTACAGAGCTAGTTTTTGAAGTCTCACCTCTTATTAATGAAATAGGAAAGTTCTAATAGGCACATTCCTTTCAAACAGAAACCTGTTCAGAGTCCTTAAATTCATTCTTTCGTTCATTCAAAAAATATTTATTGAAGATCTACTATGTGTAAATCATTATTCTGAGCTTGAACAATGAGTTAGTGAACAAAAGGACTAGGTGTTTAAAAGTGCTAATATTTATCATTTTCTTGGAATGTTCAAGGAGTCAGGGAGAAAAATAATATTTGCATTTATATAATGTATCGAAAAGAAATAAGCATTCCATAAGAAAAAATGTTAATGGATATTTATGCCTTTCCATATATTAAGGTACTTCTGTTTGCAACTTTTCACATCTGTCTCCCTGAGGTGATTGCTTACAATGTTGCTGAGACATAGGTTTGAATTTAAGGTGTTGCAAAATGAGAGAGCAAGGACAAGTAAATTATCTACTAGGTGAAGTTAACTAGCTGCTACAAAGCCACATCACAATGTGACTCTGTAATTCTGTACTTGTTTTTAAGTTTATATGTAACAATTCTTGTGAATATATTTAGTTTTTGAATTTGGAGTAAATTTATATCCATTATTTACACCATGAAGAAGAAATATTTTCTCATTCATCGCTAGGCATACGATTAAGGCCCTATAACAAAAGATAAATCAACAAATTAATATAAGTTTTAGGTGACATGGCAGCCTTCATAAAAAACGAATACCCAGATAAACAGGGAAATCTGTATATTTTTCTAAAAGAGTTTGATGAAGAAATGGAAAATTAGGGAGAAGTAGATTGTGTAGGGTACGAAATGTTTCCTCAACACTCCTAGGGTTCCTGGTTAGGTCTGAAATATAACTGATAAAGATAGATTAACAGCTTGAGCCCAGGAGTTGGAGGTTGCAGAGAGCTACAATGATGCCACTGCAGTCTACCCAGGGTGACAGAGTGAGACTCTGTCTCAACAAAAAGAAACAAAAAGTAAATAAATAAACTGCAGATTATCAACAAATGTATAGTTCACACAGCAAGTATGTACATGAGATAAACTTTGTTTGCTTAAAGCATATGTCATAATCTATGGTAACAACATACCAGACACAAAAGATTACCAATTCTATGAACCCATATGTAGGACATTCTAGAGAAAACAAAACAAGGCAGTATGGGGCCAAGGGTAGGGCAGGGGATTCCACTGCAAGGGGGCACGTGGAAACTTTGTCTTGTGGTGGTGCTTACGTGGTTGCATGTATTTGTCAAAACTTATTGAACTGTACGCTATTTTAAATGGTGCCTTTTACTTTGTGTAAGTTATACTTTAATAAAAATAAATAACCTTTGGCATTTATAATATACTCCTATATGGCATGTGACAGTAATACAGAGTATGACAGTCTCCATGTGGGGACAGTCTTGGTAATAGGCAACCATAATCATGTTGTCTTTTGAGAGTCCAAAATAAAAATATTCCCACCCCCTCATGGAGAAAACATACAAATTTATTTAATCAAAGTTTACATGACACAGGAGGCTTAAGAAATGAACATGCAAAGAAACTGGGAATCCTGTGTATTTTTATGCTGAGATTTGATGAAGAATGGATAGCCATATAGAAATGTGATTGGACAAAAAATGTATGATTTAATGGTAAGAGACTGAGAGGGGAAGTCCAGCAAAGCCTATCTATCCAGATTCTTCTTGATCTCTCTGCATAGCATTCCTTATCCCAGGTATAGGGTAGAACCTCTTTTGGAATGAGGGTGTTATGATCTATCGGACAAGGTAGGTCAGAGAATTTCTTTATAGCCAGCTCTTGCACAGAAAGGTTGGAGAAGGTCAGAGTGCTATTTCTAGGTTTTATGGCTGACTTTGCAGAAGAGGAGTTCTAGTATCTATGACCCACCTTAGGGAAGAGGAATTCTAGTTTTTATGGTTTTCTTTTTGGGAAAAAAGAGCATGAGAAAAGAGAGTGGGAGAAAGATTATAGATCTTGCTGCTGAAGTCCTTTTGGTTTCCTTCAGTTCAAAAGACTCAGTATGCTACTTTGGGGTATTTTGTTCTGAGTCTTGACAACTGGACAAAGGAGGTATGATCCAATGGTAATAAACCAGAGGGAACTTTTGCAGGGTCCATTTGTTCAGATTCTTTTCTGTATCCCCGTCTCTTCAGAGATAAGGACGTTTTCTTTTTCCCTTCAGGTATGGGGTGGGCACCTCTTACATGAAGGTTTTAGACCTATTTCAGGGGACCATCAGCTAGGTTTTAAGACCTGTTTTAAGGGAGAAAGCATGAGGGGAAGGTGAGAGTAACCTTTCTGGTTGTCATATTTTGGGGTAGTGTGTCCTGAGCCCCATCAACACATTTAAGAGAGTTTTAGAATATATCATTTTGTAAGCTGATATATTTTTATGCTTTTTATGGTTGATTGCTTCCTTTTTTGTTCTCGATTAGAATTTTTGTAAAGCCCTTTTGAAAATTTAAAGATTGAAAGTGCAGGGATCAGAATGCATATTGAAGTGTTTTTTGAGGCTGTTGATGGGTCAAAGCTGTAAAGCCTTAAAGAGTGAGTGATATGGGGAGTAACAATAATATTGGCTGGAAAGGGTCCAGAACAAGCCACTATGGCATAAAAATTATTTTGAGCTGAAGGGATTTGAGTTCTTGAAATCCTTATCTGCCTAAAAGCAGAACTTCCTAAAAGAACTCAATTGTTATAAGTCCTCTCCCTGGGAGCAACTCTATACCACACCCAAACAGACATTGTCACAAAACTCATATCTCCTATCTATTCTCTTCCCAAGGCTCCATTTATCTTTCCAAAATGTCATTTGTTTTTCTGTAAGTGTCCCTTTCTACCCACCCCTCCCTTCTAGGAAGTCATTTGTTCTCCAGAAGTATTCCTCTGCCCGTCTCATTCTCTATTAAAATGTTTTATGAACTCTAAATTCTAATCACCCTCTTGAGTCACATTTCTTTGTGAATTCTGTGCATGCACATGTAATTACATTTGTTTCTTTCTTTTGATCTGTCTTTTGCCCATTTAATTTGCAGGTCCCCAATTACAAAACATGAAAAGGTAGAGGAAAAGTTGTTTTTCCCTGACAGGTGGTACTAATTAGGGAAACGGAAAGATCTAAATGAAGGAAAAGAAATCATTGCCTTTTTCCAACAACTCTGCTCAAAGAGAGACTAAAAAAAAAAAAAATGAAAGAATTGAAACTTCTGTGTTTTCATTTTTTTTTTTTTTTTTTGACACAGCATCTCCTCATTCTGTTGCCCAGGCTGCATGATCATAGCTCACTAGCTCACTGCAGCCATGAACTCCTGGGCTCAAGTGATCCTCACACCTGAGCCTTTGGGATTACAGGTGTGAGCCACTGTGCCCGGATGTCTTTTTGTTTTTAATGCAGATCATTTTTGTTATAGATAAAATATGCAGGATTTTTGTTAATCTGAGAAAAAAAACTATATAATTTTATTTCAAATGATTTTGTTTTGTTCAATGAGTTATTAAAGTCTGTACTAGGAAAAGGAAGTTTGCGTTGTCTTATTAAAAAAATATTGGCTCTTACTCTTTGGCTTCAGACTCTTCAACTATTTTTCACTGCCTTTGCAATAAAGCCCAAAGTCCACAATGTGCAGTGAATGGGCTTCTGTGAGATAGTCCTTATCACCCTCTCTAGATCTGTTTTTCCTGATTTACTCTTTTCCCCTTCTACCATACAGGCCTGCTGACCTTTCTGCAGTGCTCTGTCCTACATTGTTTCAAGCCAATATGACCTTGCGTTTTCTTTGTCCACTCTATCCTCCTTGGAGTGAGTTAGGCAGGAAAATCCTCCTGAGTGATATGACACCTTAGCAGAATAGTTTAAACAAATGGTTCTCAAACTTTAGTGTGCGTCATACTCTCCTAGCAAGCTAGCTTGCTAAACTGTAGATTCCTAGGCTTTCAGGGGAGTTCAGATTCAGCAGGTCTGAGAGGTACAGCCCAGAAATCTGCATTTTAACAAATACTCTGGGGGATTTGATCCAGTCCATGATCATACTTTTGAGAAATTCTGGCTTAAAAGGTGAGCAGTTCTCAGGTGGCAAGGAAGAATGCTGAACTGAATGAATAAAGAGGCCTTTCTAGACAAGGGAAAAACCATGAACAAAGGCAGCTCATATTGGCTTGTAGGAACTGGTCGTTAATTTTGTAGGAATTTTGTGAGCTGATAGTTGAACATAGCAATTATGAAATAGATTATATAAACTTGCAATTAAATAAATTATATTAAAAGCAAAAGTAATAAATATTGAAAACTTATTACATCCTAATTATTCAGTACTTTTTACTATTATCTATGCTATTAAGTATCTTTATGATCTTAAAGATATGTCTATTGTAACCGTGTGGTGAAACTGCTGTATTATAACATATATGCTACTCTGCATCTCTTCCCAATTCCACATTCAGTGATGCCATGTTATTAGCTTGAAATTGGCCAGGGTAGGAGTATTTGCAACATAGACATGGGCAAATGTTATGAATCTGAGTTCAGTCTACATTCTCTCCCCACCTTGAGCCAATTTATCAACACACATCGCTGGATGGAGATGAAAGGAGTTGGTTACATATAGTGGAATACAAGCAGTGTGATCCTTCTGGAACTTTAGCTGGATGTAGTGAAGAAATGGGTATTAGCCATATCATGGAGTACTTATGTAACCCAGTTTTGAAAAGCAAGGACTTTCTCCTAGTGAAAATGGAAAACCGTTGTAGCATTTTACGCTACACAGTGGTCAGATTTATTTTTAGAAAGGTGGCTCTGTGAAGGATAATTTTGAAATTGACTAAAGCAAAGAGTAGTAGACCATTTATGAGGCAATGTTCCATATGACAGATGATGAAAAATTGAACTATGATCATGGAAGTATATGGAATAGAATGAGAAATATTTAGGAGCTAGACTTGACTGTAATTAGAAGGTGATAAGAGAGAGGAGGGCATCATGTATGACTCTTATTTCTAACCTGGTTGACTGGGCGGGTAGTGATGCAAGCCAATGAGATAGAGAATAAAAGAGTGAAGCAAATTTAGAGGATGATGATGTGTACATTAGAGATTTGCTGTTATACTGATGAATCCTTATTATAGTGCTTCCCAAATTTTTTAATGTTATGACACCCATACAGAATGATAATGTGGCACATGAGGTAGAAGAAAACAACTGGTTAAAGTTAAGGGTAACCAGCTTCTGTAGTCTAGTCACTCCAGCTCCTGCTCTGCTTCCCTCAAAGGCTGGGGAGATCAAATCTATATCATGTAATGGTTGTAGGCATACCATTTGGGAAACTTCCATATTATACCCACTTGTTTTCTGCTACCTCCAAACCCATAAGAAAGGTTAGGGTAGAGATGTGGGGATGAATATATATACATATTCATATACATATATATGCATTATATATATATAATGTATATAATTAATGCATGTTGTAAAATTAATGCAACCTTAAAAGTAACACATTTAAGGTTGATATGATCTCTTGGGAAGTGGGAGGATTATGAATGAAACACATACAAATTAAGTGCCCAGGATTTTCTCTTAAAATAAAAGAAATGGCAGTCACTCTGATTGAGGGATGTGTCATTACCACTGTGGTTTAGTGTTTCTTTGTTATCATTGAAAAGAAGAGGTAGAAGACTGCAATTGAGAATTGAGTTCCTTTACACTAATTGGAAGTGCAAAAGAAGCAAATTAATGTCTTTTTTTGCAGGTAATTTAAATTGGCAATTATAGTAACAAGGAAATTGAATATTTTTAGTATAAATTAAGAGAGATGACTGCCCAATTTCTGGCCTATAGCCAGAAGACTTCTAATAGTAAGACATTCATTGGTTCTATTTTTTTAAAGACCTGGGAAGTTGTTATTTTTACTTACCATAAAGTACTACGGTATTTGATTTTTTTCTTTTGACTTGCCCACTTAAATCTGCTTATCATATTTTCTATAGTAAAAATGAGGAGGTGGTGTAGGGAAGGAGAAATACCTTTTCCTCACTCATGCTAGGTTCATGGCTGAGGCCTTGATAATAAAAGATAGATTAGTAAGAGTAAAGCAAACACGTTTATATTTAATAAAAGTTTTATGTAATACAGAAGCCATCATAAGGAAATGAAGATCCAAAAGAAATGGGTGAATCTGTGTATTTGTTATGCTTGGTTTGATGAAGAAGTGGTTAGTCATGAAGAATTATGACTGGATTACAAAGTATGATCTGGTGGTAATAAATTGGAGGAAATATAGCAAGGCTTGTTTGTTCATATTCTTCTCTGTAACACCTCATGTTCAGAAATAAGGATGTTCTGCTCTGAGTATAGAGAGGATACTTCTCATATGAGGATCTTATGACCTACTTCAGGGGAGGTGAGAAAATCCTTCCTAGGTTTAAGGCCTGTTTCAGGGGAGAAGGGCAGGAGAAGATTAGAGAGTGACCTTCCTGCTTCTGTGGTTTTCTTAAATTCCTTCAGCCTAAAATATTTTGGAGTATCATGTCCTAAACCCTGTCAGTAGCGTCTCTAAAATATTGTTCTGTACTTAGGCAAGCAGTGAGTCAAAGTATATGATAAAATAAGAACTTTTATGAAAAGTACAGGTTTTGTAAAAACAATATGCATATGGTTATATGTTGAACACATTTTCTAGAAATTAAAAACCATTTTACCCTTTAGGAGCTCTGAGTCAAAAGGCAGATTCTAGAGGAGAAGATGAGTGCAAAAGCAGTGTGGTGGTATGTTTAATATGATAGACCCAGACTCTAAAGGAGTCACACCTAACTGAGCCTGGCAGGAAAGGGAGATAGGAGAACCTGGGCGTGAGTGTGAATTGGAATTCAGTCTTGCAGGCACATGAGGGCCTAAGAGAACATTGCTCGTGTGGAATTCCAAATGATGTCAAATTATTAGATTTTATGAGATGATGGGAAATGATGGGAGATGAGTACCATAACATGAAAACTATGAAGAATTGCTAAAAGATTAGGATTTTGTCCTTAAAGCAATTGGGAGCCATTGGTGAATTTTGTATGGGGACTAACATGAATAGTATTTAGTTGTGGAAAGATTGCTCTGGTGACAGGGCAGAGATCGGAGAGGAGGAGGATGACTAGAGGAAGCAGGGTGGGGAACAGTTGAGAAGCCAGTAATAATCCAAGTGAAAAGTATTATAAATCTCAGTTAAAGTAATGGCAACGGGTGGGTATTGAAGAAGGGGCAGATTCAGACCTATTTAGGAAAGGGAGTCTAGGGGCTGATTGTAGTAGGGAATAAAAGGGAAGAGAAAATCTAGATTCATTTGTTCTAATCTATTGGATGTGGAGTACTTTTCACTGGCAGAAGGGATAAAGAAAGATGAGCGGGTTACATTATATCATACTGATTCCTGTCACTGCCGATGCCTCTATTTATAAAAATTTTTCTATTATGCAATCTTATGTGGCATTAATTATTGACAGCTCATTACAGGAACAGTGAGAAGATGAGAAAATTAATTTTGCATTTTTGATGAGAACTGTACACTTACATGAATTTATTTATATGATAAAGAGTATGTAAACACTTGTACTAACAAAGTTACTACTTTGCATATTATTTTATTTTTATTGCTACAATTTCTGACATTGGGAATGACAAAATAAAAAGAAGTGGTATGATACAATAGAGTGCTCAATAAAATAGATCAGTTTAGTCATATGAAGAATATATGTCCAAATAAACCAACATGCCAGAATGGGTAGGTTTCAGTTAATATTATGCAATTGGGGGAAATAAACTTATTTTTAGTTGTAGTTTTTGTAATCTATGTGCATTTCAATATTTTGGTAGTGTACTGGGCATCTTTTGGCTGTTGATGGTGATTGCTAAGCAGTAGAGAAATTAATCTTCTTAACTTTATTTTGAAAGGTGTGGATATTTAGCTAAAAAAGAAAAAAAGAACAATTGGGAATATGTGTAATGATTATATATATACAGTGGCTATGAGGAATACCCTGCCATATTAGCCTTTTGGAACATTTCTTCAATCTAAAATATGCATGTGAAAGTCACTGGAGTGAGCCCCATTCTCATACTGGGAGCCAATTCATGAGGAATACAACAGACTTTCTTACTTTTAATCATTGCATATCCTATTTAATGAATCTTTTAAAAGTATTATAAGTATAAAAAATATTCCTTTTCTTAAAAGGGTCATGTTTACTTTTATTTTTGGACCGAGTACATTCTCTTTTCCTTATGAACATATTGGGTTAGTAACTGGAATACTCTTCATTAATTTTGAGAAAATGTAAAAAATGTTATCTTTTAAAAATTCAGTAGTCTGTAGTTATGATTACTGAGGTCAATACAAAAACATAAGGAAGATTAACAAGGAGAATTATAATGAAAAGTTTTATAGGAACTGTGAAAATCTGAAGCCTAATGATATGTCAGTGTACTTTTATAACAAACCAGCACAGAATGTCTTTAAAGCAGTGGGATGCTGGTATGAAGTAATTACCAAAATGCAAGTTGAGGTGATAAGTTTGATGTATTGCAGTCTTTCTATCTGTTCCAATTTGCCTCCGTGGTAACGGTTGCTACTTCACCAGCTTGACTATGATCCAGCTCTTAGCATTTTCTTTTAATGAGAGCTATTCTTTGGTTGATGCAGTTTCACTTACAACCTTTTAGTTGGATTTCTAAAAGCAATAATCCAACACTAATTATATAAATTATCAATCTTCAGAGTATTGATCTGTAGAGAAACTTTTGTTTAGATTTGAATTTCTGGTCCTTTTCACTTTATTTCCTTTACTAAGATATCAATTCCATTTAAAAAGCTAATTTCACTGTAGCTTTGAATACTTTAGAGAAAATAACTACCTAATGGTCGTGCCATTGGCAGTGTGAGTCTCTGGTTCCAAATTTTGGCTTCAGAAAACTGAGAGGGAAGAGAGCCACAAAGAATGTTAATGTTAATATTAATCTGTTAACCTATTAATCATATTAACCTATTCAGCATTTTCCATCTTTAATAATACATCAATAAAGCGTTTTAAAAATTAGGTTCTAATTTTTCTCTCATATTTTCTCCAGACATTTAAAAATAATCATCATGCTTCTTCTATGAGGAGAATCTAGACTTTGGAGGCAGATGATGTGGGTGTGTGAATCTTGCCTGTGCCATAAACTACCTTGGTGACTCTGCTTGAATTACTCAGACTCTCTGTTCTTCACCCTAACTCATTCGCATTGTTTGGGATGTTCAGTCAAATAACATGTGTATCAGTTCCTAGCACACGGTAAGAACTGAGCACATTCTACACAAAATGTAGCTCTATTTTTGTTGAGAGGACAGGGAGCAACATTGTGATTGTCTAGGGCTCTTCAAAAATCATGTATTCTTTCCCATTTTATATTTTTATTACTTTCTTACACACAAATGATTTTAAACTATCAACACCTTACAATAATGATGTGAATTTAAAAATTCCCAACAAGAGAAAATTCTAGTTATCTTTCCAAGCTCTTAAATGAAGTTCGGAAATAGTGTTCTGTGACATAGTTCAACAGGAATGAAAACATAATAATGTGGTGCGTGCAATATTTAAATTTGAAAAGATTTTTTTCTCTTAGAGGATAGAAAATCATGAATTTGTATATTTTTATTACCATTTCGAAAAGGAAAATGTGCTATGCAATGCAAAAAGAAAAAAAAAAAGAGAAGAATTGTGAGCACTCACTACCTATACTTGTATGACTGAAAAAGAAATGACATTTAAATCTAGATCGAATGTGAAGGGAATTTCAATTCTGTATAAGTCAAGAAGAAAAGTCCTTTTCCATTGGCTCAAAAGCTCTAGACAAGAAACTTAAAAGAGATTACATTTTTTCACAGTAATTGAACAGCCATGTAATTTCAGTTTTATCCTATAACCACGTAAGTGAACTTTGGTTATGAGATGGAAAAAATTGAAACTATTTAAGCTTCACTTCTATCCATTTTCTCCTTCTGTAATTATATACATTGTATTTCTTTGTTGCTATGGAGGAAGGAAGATGCAGTATTAAAATTTAATCTTTATCTGTTCAGTGTAATATTTTTACAAAAACAGATTCTAATTCTGTTAATTAAAATATAAACATTTTATCAATATATAACTTTATATAACATAATTTTTGAGGGTATTGGAAAGGAGAGGAGAAAAACCCATTAACTAAATAATGTTTGTTAGTAAAAAATACTTTAGATAATTGAACACAGAGAAAAACTATATTGATACCTGCTCTGGTGTATCTTAGAATGATTAAGGTATTGATGGGGTTTAGGACATGCTAGACTAAAATATGACATCTTGGCACTTTAGGAAACAACAAAGGCAAAATCTCACCAACTTTCTCTTATACTTCTCTCCTGAGGCAGGCCATAGAAGAATTCTCTGAACCTTCCTCTAAGGTAGATCATAAAACTTTCATTCCAGAGGTATCCTCCCTATACCTAGAGGAAAGGAACATTCTTATCCTACAAGACACAGTCCTCCCAAGAAGAATTTGAACAAACAGGCCTTGCTAAGTTTCCATCAGTTTATTACTATTAGATCAGATCCTTTTGCTTTCAATTTTGTGTTTCTGTATGACTGTCTATAAAAATACACAGTTTTCCTTGTACTTTAGTTCTTCATGTCAGAAACCTCCCATGTCACATAAAACTTATATTAAATAAATCTATATACTTTCCTCTTGTTAATCTGTCTTTTTATATGGTCTCAGCCATGACCCTAACAATGGATGAGAAAAGAAATCTTTTCTCCTCTAAAGTATCTAGTACTACATTCTTGATCTTCCCTGCAGCAATTCCTGTCTCCTCCAGTTTTTCCTATCTTTAAATGAAAACATCATCCATCTCTTTGCTCATGCTAGAGATCTGTAATCATCTTTAACTGCTTTGGGTTCTCAACCAAAATTTTTCTAGCCCTGTCCATTTCTCTCCTTTTCCACTGCCACTGCCCTCGTTCAAACATTTGCACAAACTTCTGTTATATCCTCCTAACTGATTTCTCTACATTTGCTTTTGTATACCTCTAACCTAGTCTTTGCAGAATGGACTACTACTTAAAAACATTTGGAAACATCAATGACTTTATTAAAACCTTTTAATATCTTCTAATTCTCTTTGTATAAGGTTTAAAGTCTTTAGCATGGCTTACAAGGCATTACCTGATAATGGAATGGCCATTCCTTTTCTACAGTCCAGTTACAAGGGTCTTCATTCTAGCTTTGAACAGCTAAACATTTTCCTATTTACATATTTTCATGCATGCTTTCCTCTGTCTACTACAAGTGTACACCATATATTGTCCCACCCTTTTGGGGCAACTCATGTGCAATTAATTCTTCCAGGCTTACTTCAAACATTTCTTCCATTGGAGAATTTTCCCAAACTCCTAGTCTAACATAAAGTTCTATGGTTACATTCAGTAACAGCACATCTATGTTTTCTTCTTTGAACTTTGTACAACTGTTATTTTATTGTTATGACATAAATACTTGTTTGATGGCTGTCATCCCCACTATGCTTCCTGATGGCAGGCCTCTAAATGTCTTTCCATGCTTAAGCATCATTGCTTAGTTCAGTGACTAAACCATAAGGCACTCAAAATATCATGTAAATGGATGTTATAGGAGACAGTACTCTAGTTTGAAAGGCAGAAAACTTGAATTTTATTCTGATTTCCCCTATTTATTATGTGATATTGAATAAGGCACTGACATTTCCCCTATCTCTGTTTGTTTATTATACAAGACAGAGTTCAGTTGCAGTAAAAAGAAACTATTTTAAACACAAACAATTTCATAGAAGGTAATTGGTGCTTACAGATTCTTTGGAAGGGAGGGAGAAGCAGACTACCTTGGGGCTGGGTTTCCAGGGTGATTCTTCATACCTCCTCTACAATCAGGGAAGTCAGGAAAACTGTGGGATAAACCCCCATAGCTGCTACCCTGGGATGAGGAAGCCACCACTGCCACTGCCTCAACATCCTTTGTTTGGTTTTATTTTGATCACAGTTATACACATATATAGGTTAAACAGACAAACAGTTCTTTCAAAGTTTGTTAGGAAAACCAGTAGTCTTTGGCCCCCTCCTTTTCCTGTTTTCCAGAGGGAACTACTTGCGCTTCATCTAGCTGATTATTTTGGGACTATTTCTAGGCCTCTAAATAACATGCCTATGTTGCTACTTGAATTTTTGTTTTATGTGTGACCTAGTGTCTTTTCACCAGGGAAGATACACACTTAAGGCTCTATGACTGCTTCACCTCCCAATGCACAAGTGCCTCCTTCCAGACCCATGGGACAATGCACTACTGTCCCAGCAAGTGAACCATGTTTATTTTTCTTTACCTGCGAAGCTTGTGTTCTCCTTGGTCATAATGGTCTAAGTATTCTCTTAAGGTATGCAGATATGCTGGGTGTTCTATCAGTTTCCCCTTTCTGTGGAAATCTCTTCCCAAGGGATTTTCTGAGCTGCTGCCATCTGCATTGCTTTCCTTCCTTGCCTTTGTCATAGCTGTTGGTACAAGATCTCCCTTCACTGTCACCCTGGAGATTCTGTTGTGTTTGATTGCCTTATTCCTTGCTAAGTAACATGCTGTATTTAGGTACACAGAGCTCACAGGCAGCTCTTCTAGGTCTTCATTTTTTTTCTTTTTCTTTTTTTTTTAAAGAAAATTTTATTGAGATATAATTCACATATCACCCAGTTCACTCGCTTAAGGCCTGAAATTCAATGGTTTTCTGTGTATTTAAAGTTGTCGAACCATCACCACGATCTAATTTTAGAACATTTATTTCTCTCCAAAATGAAACCTCTACCCTTTAGCGTCACTCCCCACTATCCCTCCCCATAAGCCCTCTAGTCCTAGGTAATCAGCAATCTACTTTCTGTCTCTATAGATTTGCCTACTCTGACCATATCATATATATGGAGTCATATAATATATGATGTTTGCGATAGGTTTTTTCAACAGAATAACATTACCAAGATTCATCCGTGTTGTTAGTTTGTATTAGAACTTAATTCATTTTTATTGCTGAATAATATTCCATTGTATGGATTTATCACATTTTATTTATCCATTAATCAGTTGATAGGCCTTTGGATTTTTTCTACTTTTTTACTATTATGAATAATGTTATTACGAACATTATTATGCACATTTTTGTATGGACATATGTTTCTTTGAAACTAATTTTATCCATCAGTAAAATAAATACTGTTACATACAGTTGTTGTGAGAACTGAGTAAGATCATGTAGGTAAAGTGCCTGGCAGAGTGGCAGGCTCTTTGTAAACACTGTATAAATATTTATTCCTTTCTCCATTTTTCCTGGATTTTTTTTCTTTTTGCCTTTAGATTCTTGATCTTTTGGGTTTACTTCAGTTACTTTCTTGCCTGTATCCTTTGCTTCCTCAATTCCATGTCCTTCTTATAAATTAGTTCACATTTCATGTAATCTGACTAATCTGTTCTTATGCATGAGTACTCTGTGCAGTGAAGAAAATGACATATTGATGAATTGTTTCCCCTATAAGTTCAGTTCTATATCATTTGAACTCCCAACAACTTTTATCTATCCTCATACTTGTATTTGTTTAGTTCCATCTTTTTTGCACTTATTTGATGTTTCAAGAATACCACCTACTCAAATTCTCTTAAGATTCATGCCTTTATATTCACATAATGACCTCACTGCCAGCATCACAGAAAATTTGTGAATCCGCTCAAATATATGACCACTATTGGGCAACATGGTTACATTTGTAGAATCTTGTCCCCTTTTTCATTAGCCTCAGGGCAGTATGTGTTCATCCTTTTGTTTAAGGTATATCCTTCGACTTGGGCTTTTGATGCCATGTTCTGGTCATTCTTCTTTAGGGTCTTGCTGTATTAATTTCTCACTCTCTTTGTCTGTTTTTTTTTTTTTTTCTCTCTCTCTCTCTCCTGCATCCTGAGTTTCTTCTCTCTAAGCATTTTCATATTTGTTTCAATCTAAAAATCTCTCTCTGTGCTTTGCTATCTTCTTTATTCCTCAGCCGAGTTTAATAGCCTCCATTTTTAACTCTCTGCTCCCTAAGCTCTATTTTATTTTTCTACCTGCTGACACTCTATTGCCACTGATGTTGCTAAAGTTTCCAATTATTTCCTAACTGCCAGATGCAATGGATACTTTTCAGTCTTAATCTTGGCATCACTTGAGAGTATTACACTTCCTTTAAAGCTGCAGGGATTCTATGTAGGCTGGCTAAAACTACATGCTTTGAATCACAATGTAATTTCCCTCCTCTATTTTGAATCTTCTTCCTTTTGTCTGGTTTATGGGTTTCCATCTGGTAGCTTTGTATCTAGATTTTTCTACCCTGCCTATTACTTGTGGTTTGAATATTTTATTCATTGTGTTGCTTGATTTGATTTTGGTTTCTCCCTCTGATACTACCTCTTCCATTGGTTGACTATACACTCTGTTGTATATGGGCCACATTTTCATTATACCTGCTCTAGAACTCTGAGGAGACTGAAACTTAGCCTACATCTGGTGTTCTGCCCACCCACTTGCCCAGTCTTTATTGGTTAGACTCAAAAGCATCATAAGGAATCTTCTTCCTCTGCAAGAGAGATAAACCATCAAAGTGTGCAGGAAACACAAATGAGATTTACAGACTGAGATCATCCAGTAATCCAGATCATTCAGGGACTATATGGAGAGTCTGTCTACTTAAAATTTAGTACACAGGTATGTTGTACTTTATACGCACTAAAAACATTGTACCTTTATTACAACACTGTTTGCTTTTTCCTGTCTGATATTTCCTAGCACATGAAGATAATGAAAAATTACACAGATTATGGTGCTACTCTTGGCATACATGACTTTAGTACATTTTGTTATCTTTTTACATTTCTTCATTTTATTTTTCTTCTATACTGGAACTGTTAAGGTTAACCCATCAATCGATGTTTGGGTTAAGTGTGCATTTTTGAACCAAATGCTGTGACCAGAAAGATGTAGACTTAACCATTTGCCTAACGTTTCACTATATTAGTAGTGTGCATTGGTTGATGGGCCTACCAGGACAAAATGGAGTAGGAGAAAACTACCCCCAAAGAAATGAGGAATGTAGCACAATCCATTACAGTCTATTCCAATTGTTTATATTATGAACTAAAATAAAATATTAAGCCCCCCAGCTGACTGAATGGACCCCTCTTGGCCAATTGACCCCAGAAATACCCTAAACCTAAGTTGCTGGCCACGAGAAGGGAGGTCAGACATGCCTCGTCATGCCCTCCTCCCTTCTTGGAGATATACTTTGTAATTCATTAACCTGCCTAAAGCTATACAAGACAAAGCTTAAACCACACCTACAGGTCCACAATTTATTAAACAGACTATGTGAGTCTGAGTATATGTCTAGTATATATCTGGAGGTTTGTCTCTGAAGGTTTCCTGGGCATGGCTCTCCAGGCCATGTTCCCACATATTCTGCTCAGAATAAACCTCTTTCAATTATTTTACAGAGTTTGGGTTCTTTTCCATTCACAGTACTTAACTAAATGTAGTGTGTGATCTTTGATAAGTTACTTAAACTCTTAGAGCCTCAGGCTCTTCATAAAATAGACTAATAAACCTATTTTGCATGATTTGGGGGAAGAATGACAATAATGCATAAAAAGTATCTTACATATTTGGCCATTTCTGAGTTATACAAGTTTCATAGAATCTCAGATTTCTTTGACTTTCTCTTTTCCAAACAGTTCTCTTTTCTCTTAATCGATTACCAATATCACACTTCAGACTCCCTTCAACTTTCACTTAAACTCTTATATTTACCTCTGCACCAGTTTTCTCATTCCAGGTCATTCTCCACACCACTTCCATGGTTTTTTTTTTTTTTTTTTTTAAATACAATCTGATAATGCCACTCTCCTGCTTAGAATCTATCCATCTCTGTATCAGCTAACAGTGCTTTTCAACCCTATACCTCTTAAGACCCTTGATGACATTCTATGTTTAGAAAAATACTTCAGGATATCCCCAGTGCTGTAAAAAAATTTCCTGGTTTATTAGCTCTTACCTCATTCCTTTCTTTGCAAACTTTAGAAAATGTTTCAGAGTTTGAAGAGCAATAAGAGGTAAATGCTTTTAAAAAATTACTTATAATTTTTAATTAAATATTATTTTTTGCTTTAATTAAGGATAAATGATTGCATAGATCTTATGTTAAGCTGCATTTTTGAGATAGATAAAGTAACACAAATTACCTCAGTAGTTTATATTTCTGTATTTCTTTAGGCCATGTTTGTATCTGCTATTCATTTCCTACAAGTTTTTTTATGTCAATGCACTCTCCTCTAAAGAGGCGACAAAGGCTTCATATGAAATCCTCAGAACATAGAATATATGGGAGAGTAAATCTCCTTCAGATAATAAAATAATAAAATATATTCTATTATTTCATAACGACTTATTATATTTGTTATTTTCTTTTAGGAAGTAGTACAATAGAGACATTTAAACAAAACATTAAAGTTTAGGAGTACTTTAGATAAGATTCCAGGGGTGGAGAAAATTTTTGCTCTTAGGTTGGTAATTTCTCAATCCATTAAGTCATTTTCTAAAACATTTTTATTAAGGCATAATTGATATACAAAGGACTGCAAATATTTAATGGGTACAATTTGATGAGTTTGTACATATGCAGACACCTGTGGTACCATCACAGTCAAGATAATAGACGTATTTAACACTTCCCAAAGTTTCCTTGTGTCCCTTTGGGGTGTGTGTGTGTGCATGAGTGTGTGCTCACATGCTTGTGTGGTAAGAACACTTAACATTAGATCTGCCCTCTTAATTTTTGAAGTGCACACTACTGTTTTGCTAACTATAGTCACTATTGTACAGCAGATTTCTAGAATGTATTCATCTAGTATAACTGAAACTTCATACCCATTGAACAACTCCCCATTTCCTCCACCCCTAACCCCTGGCAGCCACTATTGGATTTTCTGCTTCCATGAGTTACTAAGTCACTTTTTTTTGAAAACAAATGAGTTGGCCTTTGTTTACAGTCAGGGTCCCAGTCATATAACCACAAATAGACATATTTTTCTCTCATTCTTCTCAGCAATGGATTTTTAAATTCAATAGATGAGGAGAGTATTTTCCTTTCTTAACTCTGGAGGTCAGAGGGGAACTGCAGAACAAAATTAGTTTTTAAAAAGCTTTTTAACAAATTATTATATTTGTTAGTTGAGGTCTGTGGTCTTCGTCAATGTTAACAAGATAGTTTTAAGAGTATTACATTTACCTTAAAATTTTAAACAAAGTTGTAAAAAAAGGTCAAATGGCTGGTGCTTAGATTTTTCTCATAATAATGTATAAGATCTTCAGTGGTTAAGCAAATATTTGGTATATGTTCATTTTATTTGAGCTATGATATGCATCTTATAGGCTGTAACCACCCATTGGATTTCCTAAGTGTCAGGGGAATTCATTGCCTGTGATTTCTAGCAGTCTCCAGGGAGGAAAACAATTATCTGCATTTCTCCTGATATATGAAAGTCCACTTCTGGGATTCAATCTCATTCTTATAAGGCTTGATTCGTTTTCAGAGGTAAATAAGTCAGGGGAAAATACTTTGCCATTTATAATTTACATTTTTGTGTATAAATAGGTGTTCTGTCCTACTGATGCAACTAAATAACTAAAAACTTTAAACTTTAGGAGAACATTATGAAGAAATTCTAAGATTGCTTCTAGTGGAAAAAAATCTTGATAAGTAGTAGCTAAGACATGAATTTTGGTGTTAGGTGGCCAGGAGTGTGATTATTTACTCTCCTACTCTCCTATTATTATTTGTGACCTTGGCAAATTACCGCAACCTTGCCTTTTTGTTCTCATTTTTATAGTGATAGCACCCACCTCATGGGCAGTTGTGAGGACTAAAGAGTTAATGTACTTAAGTGCTAAGGTGTATGTGGTCAGCTATCATTATTATAAAGATCATCCTCATCACCATCATCATTACTTGGCAGGGAGTGGGATGGCAGACCTTGAATATACTGGTGGTGTTAAGAGAGACTGAGCCAGGAAAGGAAGGCAGTTGTGTACAGTGAAACCATATGCCCTTGTAACAAACTCAGGGGCCTACAAGTTTGCCTGGACTTGGTATCTTCCTTTCCTAAGACTCCTTGATTCTTAGTACATGTGCCAGGGTTTGCTTGGCATGAGTAACATGAGGAATTATGTTCTAGATACTTCCTATGCGCCTCTACTACCTATTTAAACTGCTGGATTTCTTTAGTTTTGGATATCTTTTCTTCTGCTTTATAGGTCTGAGGCACGTGTAGTTAAAATAATGACTACAAACTCATTTTGCTTCTTATAGGAAAAAACCATTATTACAATAAATAATTTTTACTGTTTTCATTTGTTTTGAAATCACATGGTTCTAATATGTGAATTATGTCTTAGAAATATCTTCATAAATGATTTTATCATGACATTTTTCATTTTGAAGTCAGCAGTTTATTTTGAACTGCAATCTGGAGAAGAAAAACATTAGTTGAGGCTTTGAGACTTCTATTTCTAGTTAAACTTAAAAAATAAAATAAACTCTTGCAATAAAAATTTCCAAATTATCAGACATTTCAAAGATTTTGTGTGTATTAGATTTGATATGGAAGTAGCATATTGTATGATAATACCTTTTCCTAATTGTATAGTTGAAAGTCCTCTAAACCAGATGTAAAACTTTAAAAAATATTACATTAATTGACAAAATATCTTTCAAGTTTTAGATAATTTCTAAATAAAAAAATACAAAATTCTGATCACTATTTATTTACATTTTTATTCAATATACTATTAGTATAAATTAACCAAATGTGTGTGTGCTTAAGACCAAGTGAGGCCGGGCGCGGTGGCTCAAGCCTGTAATCCTAGCTCTCTGGGAGGCCGAGGTGGGCGGATCCTTTGAGCTCAGGAGTTCGAGACCAGCCTGAGCAAGAGCGAGACCCCATCTCTACTATAAATAGAAAGAAATTAATTGGCCAACTAAAATATATATAGAAAAAATTAGCCGGGCATGGTGGCACATGCCTGTAGTCCCAGCTACTTGGGAGGCTGAGGCAGCAGGATTGCTTGAGCCCAGGAGTTTGAGGTTGCTGTGAGCTAGGCTGATGCCACGGCACTCACTCTAGCCTGAGCAATAAAGTGAGACTCTGTCTCAAAAAAAAAAAAAAAAAAAAAAAAAGACCAAGTGATATATATGTTTATCTTACCCCTTCGAAGATTACAAAGGTAATCTAACATGAGTATTCATAGAAAATAAACTACACAGTCCTTGATTTTCTGTTCTCTATTTTTTTGTGTTTGATGAAAGTAAGTTGGTTATGTTTTAAAAAGTGATAATAAAATGATTATATCTATGTTCAATATAATAATTATAGAAAAAAATATACGTATTGAAAGTAATGACTAGTATGTTTTTCTTAAGGAAATTATTAGTTTATTAAATTGGAATTTCAATGTAATGTATATATTTTTAAATTTAATAACTGATAAGATTAATTATATCTTAAAGATAAGATCTTTATTATATATTCACATGGTTATATATTTTTATATATGTCTAAACACATGGATCAAGATATTAATTTTTAAAATATCTGAAAGTGGGAAAGAGAAATTTAAGCATACATTCAATGTTAATGGAAATATTAATTAAGGGGCATATACTTTACAATTCATAGATTATAAATTATGTAGGCTGATGTTAGCCTATGAATTGTAATTACATGAATAGGTTAATGTTTCTTCTGTTTTTTCACTAAAAAATTTAAGATGAAATATTTTGTTTAGCATAAAATATGTGTGTAGGATGGAGATGTTAATTTTCTTTCCAACTGTTTTCTCTTTCCAACTGTTTTCTCTGTTTTCTACTTCATGACTTTTCTCTTTGAAAGCTATTTCTCTGGATCAAAAGAATTTGATCCCAAAATGTAGATATTAGATATCATGGAATAATATTATTCATGTAACTATGTATTGTGCATTATTTTTTAATGTTATCTTAATTGTTTTAATATTTGTAAAGAAAATATTGTTAGGGATAGAAAAACAAACTAAATTTAGAGTAATAATTGCACATTCCAAGGATGATGATATTCATAGTAGTATTTTTGTCTCTTCAGATTTAAGGTACCAGATAAAATATTTGTACACTCATATCACATTTCAGATGTATCTCATAGGTGCAGCAGGTGCATTGTGAGAACTCTGGGTTCTCTTTTGACTGGCTAGATGCTCAGTGTAGTTTATATGTTTTTGTCAGTTGACCTTTTGTCTTTTGTGTAAACAACTTTATTTGACTTATCTACAAAATATATTAGGGTTTGTATTAGTTTCTTATTGCTATATAACAAATTACCAAATTAAAACAACAAAAATTTACTTGTATAGTTTCCAGCATGTTTCCACTGAGTTCTCTGCTTGAAGTCTCACAAGGCTGAAATCAAGGTGTCAGGTGGGGCTGGATTCTCATTTAGAGCTTGAAATCTGCTTCACATTCATTCAGGTTATTGGCAGAATTCAATTCATTGTAGTTGTAGGACTCATGAGGACTTATTTCTTAAAGGCCAATGGGGACTTCTGACTTCTGTCTGCTAAAATGAAGTCTTATATTATGTAACCTAATTAAAGGAGCAACTATCCCATCATATTCACAAGCTCTACCAACACTGGAGAGAAAAGGATTATATAAGGCATGCACGTTAGGGGTAAGAATCTTGGGGCCATTTTAGAATTCTGTTTACCACTGGGTTATATTCTTATCCTTACTTTAACTAATGTAAAAAAACAAAACAAAAGAAAAACAAGCCTAAAACATTAATTCACTAACAACCTCGTTTCTCTTTTATTTTGGTTAGTGGTCCTGAGCACTTCACAGAACTATTTTCTGATAATAATTTGCACAGCTAGCAGTAGGTATGTTTCTGATCTCTAAGTTAAATTTAGAGAATCAGATAGCTGTAGTTTACCTCATGTTGCTTAAGGATGGTGAAATAGTGTCTGCATTTTTAGATACATAAAATATTGGTAACCTCATCTGCCAAAAATAATATTTCACTTGATAGAAACTAGTGTTTATTAAAATTAGTAAAATTTAAACTTTTAAAGAAATCTGTTAGTAATGATTATAGTTGAAAACCAAAATTAATAGATAAAATAGGTTGTTTTCTTGGAGATGCATAAAAATGGAATTTTAAAATTTGATGGCATGATAGAGACTTGGGGAAATCTTTATTGTTAGACTAGGTGCCACAAAAATTTTACATTTCCCCTACCTGCCTTCTTAAACAATATCAGACTTTGTTGTTTTAAAAACAAAGATCATGATGTAAATTAATCATGGAAACATAATACCTGTGTCATTTTTCTCTTTTTTTTCTTTTTCTGAAGAGGAAAGGATTGAAAGTTTCATTTTGTAAACTAGAATTATTTTAACCAATGGTGAAGTTGGTTGAGACCATAAAAAAGAAATGAATAAATCAAAATTCTGTATTTTGTATTATTGGCCAGTAAATCAACAGGGAAGAGATTTCAAAGAAAAGGCAATAAAAAATTTCAAGTCCATATGAAGCATAATATGTGGATCTTTCAGACATAATCTTGTAATAGGATAGAAGTACTGTCAGAAGAAGTGGATTAGAGAAAGAAAAAAAAGTCATGTAAGTTCAAGTCTACTTTTAAGAACTAGGGAACCCAGGTACCAACTCTTGTTAGACTGGCTAAAATAATTTATGTCACGTTACTGGAATCGTACAATGCCAGGAGTGAACAGTCTTCCCGCCTCTAACCTCTGTGCTTTCCTTTTCTCATTCCTAGGAGGGATTAAAAGAGAAATTCAGATGAGAAATCTTAGCTTTAGTTATACTGTCCTTTAATATCTGCTTCAACTGATAGAATTTTTAGTTAGTCCTGGCATGTTTCTTGAAGTGTCAGATCAATGAATAAAATTCCCAAGTACTATTAAAAATAACATAAAGAACTTCATTTTTTATTTTTTTGCATTTTGCAATAAAGAACTTTAAGTAATAAATGTAGAGATGTTTTTCTTGAATTTTTCAAATTATATTTCTACCAGAGCAAATGTCAGCACATGGAAGTTATGTGGAATTTCATACTTTGAGTCAGTTATGATTTATTATAATCATTAATTTTATGAGACTATTGCATTTTGTGGCCTATGCTTTTAATGCAAATTATATAATTTTGATCTGAATGCTTCTCATTTTAAACTGACATTTATGCTTACCTTACGTGACTTTACAAAGGCTTACTTTACTTTGAAATTTTATAATTTAGTTTTTTAAAATAATAGAAGAAACATTCATTATCAGTGGTGGCATAAAAAAGGGATGATGAAGGAACAACTGCTAATTCTGTCTAAATTTTTCTTGAGAGTTTGAGAAATGATTACATTGTAATAATAATAGAAATGTGGAGATTCTTACTCATAATACTTTTAATAATAGATATTATATATAAGGAACTGTGGTCCACTTTTTTCTTTCACAGAAACTTATACATTGGATTATATATTATAACTATCTAGATTTTCACTCTTCATTGTATAGTACCTGAATAAAAACTTTACTTTGGCACACTATCACAGTTGTTTTGTGTCTTAAATATTTTAATTAATAGGCAATATGGAATCAACCATAAACATATTTAAAATCATCTTGGCGAAAGTAAACATGAGTGAAAGATTATAAGGAAAATCGTATTGCTCACCTCTTGCATGATATTGAAATGACATTTAAGCCATTTTCCAGAAATGTAGGTATTTTTTATAGACTTCAATCAATTATAAGAAATTGGTTTTAGTTTTTATAGCGGTGACATTTGGTAAGTATGTCATGTATCTCCAGAAATTAGAAATAACATCTTAAATTAAACTAAATCTTTTTGAGATATACCGTGCTTACAAGGTGACGGGGAATTAACGTTTGAAATAAAATGAACATACTCAAATGTGCAAAGCTGAATTTCAATAAAAATTAGAGAAAAGGAATAACACTGTTAAAGTAACTACTCTCCTGCATATTGAATAATATCTTCAGCAACCAAAACTAATTGGTCTAAGTAACAAATGAGCTAATAAGTAGTTTAAAGATAGAACATAGAAATGTAGATAATTGCTTGTGTTCCTTTAAGTAGGGAGTGGTATTCTTTTTCATCTTTTTTCATTTGCAAAGGGAAATATGCAAGCTATTTATGTCTGATGAATTAATCTGAACTCAAAATTAATCAAGCATTTTTTTCTCCTTAGAATATTCAATTGTTAAGTACAAATGACTAGAGTCAGTTTTTAAAACTCTTGGAATTAAAATGGGGAAAGTGGAGGAGTATTAATGATAGTGCAGTTGACTTTGGAATAAAAGTTTAGAAAAAGAAGACCAAACTCCTGAATTAAGTACTATAAATAGAATGCTTTATTAGCAAGCTGTGATTATTCAGAAACACATAAACTCAAGCAAAGTATCTATACAGTTAAGATGTATAAAATCCACTGTAGTCAACTTTTAAAATAGCAATACAAGTTATTTCTAGTGTCTTCATTCTCCATCCACTGCCAGCTCTGTTAGTTATAATTGACATTGTTTTAGTCTACTGAAGCAATTTAATCTTCTATTTTTATATCTTTATTTATATTATAGTAGGGCATGGATTGACAGAGAGGATGCATTACTGTAAATTTGGTTGTCAGAAATTTTATCACCAGGAGTAAATATTAAATATATGTCTGATTCTGCTACTGACCTCCTATAAGATATTGAGGGAAGGTTGTTCTGGTGAGATGACATTTGAGTTGTGACCTGAATGGTGAAATGGAGCCATTCCTACAAACATCAGTAAGAAACAGTTACAAGTAGAGGGAAGAGAAAGTGAAAAGTTGAGAATGAATTTGAGTGTTAAAGGAACAGAAAGAAGGGCTCATGAGTGGAGGACTGAACTTGGGAGAGTCTAGGATGAGACAAAGGTTAATAGGTAGGCAGAGGCTGGATTATGTTGAGTTTTATACATCAAAGTTAGGATTCTGAATTATATTATTAGGGAAATGAGATGAGAAACCACAGAAGGTTTAATATAGTTTTTCACTGTGAAATATATCATATATACAAAAGAATGTATATTTACCACTTAGCTTAATAAACAGAATGTTGCTTATATTACCAAATAAGGTGGAAACCTACTTATTCCCCTTCCAGTAGCATAGTGCTCTCTCCTTCCCCACCTGAATTTTATATTTTACATTTCCTAGACTTTCTTTAAGTTATTTCATATGTTACAAATAGCTTAGTTTTCTTCTGTTTAAATTATAAATATTGGATTAACATTGTATGTATTCCTTAGGATTTGCTTTTTGGCCTTAATATTATATATTTGCACTTTATTCTTTTTTCTTGCTGAATAGTATTATATTTTACTGTATTACTACATCATAATTTATTTATCTGTTCTGTTATTGACTGATATTTTATTATCCACCTTTCTTATTTTTTTGCTCTGATAAAAAGATACAGCTATGAACAAACTTGCACTTGTCTCCTGATGCACTTATGCAAGACTTTCTCTAGAGAATTATGTCTGTAGGACATATGCATCTCCAACTTTAGCAGAAGATACCAAATTGTTTTTCATAGTTACTGTACCCATTTACGTATTTACCAGCAGAGGACAAAAGTCTCAGTTTTCCATATCTTCTCTAACATTTCGTATTGCCAAATTTTAATTTTTAAAAACCAGTTCAATGAGGTAAGATGCTAACTCCTTATGATTTTACATTGGATTTCTCTGAGTGTCAGTAAGGTCAAGCATATTATATGTTTTTGCCTTTTTTTGCCTATTTTTTCCTTATAATTTGTCTTTTTATAATTAATGTGTAAATATATGTTGTTTTAAGATATATTCTAAATATGAGCCTGTTTTTGTATTTGTTGCAAGTATCTTTCACCCTGTGGCTTTTCTTTTAATTTTCTCAATGATGTTTTTAGATGAACATAAATTCTTAATTTTAATGTAGTCTAATTATAAACCAATATTTTATGGTTAATGCTGTTATAATCTTGTTTCAAAAAACTTTTAATACCTCAAGTTATGAAATTTATCCTATATTACCCTCTAAAAGCTTTATTATTTTATTTTGACTTTTACATATAAATTTATAATTACTAAGAATCCAGTTTAGTCTTTATTATGAGGTCAGATTTCTTTTTTTCTTATATGGATGTCCAATTATAGGTGGCTTCTACTCTTATTCATAAGCGATTATTTCCTTTTGTGTTTAGTGACATGTTTAATTGGAAAAAAACTATTATCCACACTTACTGTAGACTAAATATTTGTATCTTCCCCACATTCATATGTTGAAATCCTAACCCCCAATGTGATGGTATTTGGATGTGAGGCCTTTGGGAAGTGAATAGGTCATGAGGGTAGAGTCCTTATGATGGGGATTAGTGCCCTTCCAAAGAGACCCTGAAGAGCTCCCTTGCCCCTTTGACCATGTGAGAAAACAGTGGCAAGATGGCCCTCTGTGAACCTGAAAGAGGGCCTTTGCTAGACACCAAATCTACCAGCTCCTTGATATTGGACTCCAGAACTGTGAGAAATAAATTCTGTGGTTCATAAGCTATCCAGTCTATGGTATTCTGCTATAGCTGCCTGAATGCACTAAGATGCTATCTTATAGCTCAGTTTTGCTACCTTTGTTACAAATTGAGTCCATACACACACTAATTGTCACTCCTTTGTAGACAATATTTTTCTTTTGAAATATATGAGATTATTGTTTAAGTAGTCACCCTACTTATTTATCAAACACTGTTATTTCTTCCATCTAAATGTATTTTGGTACCCATTAATCAACCTCTTTTTGTCCCCTTCTTACCCCTACCCTTCTTAGACTCTGGTAACCACTTCTGTATCTCAGTCAGAGAGATATTTACTTACATTTTCTGCTTACAGTTTTAAAATTTTGTTTTTGACACCTAAGTACTGAATATTTTTAATGTTAAAAGGTAGTGATACTATTTTATTTTTTCTTATTTAGATAGCTATTTTCAATCACATTTATTATTTAATAGATCTTTCTTTCTTAACTAATCTGATATAGTATTTCAGTTTTACATCTTTGTTCTATATATGCATGTGTCTACTTCTGAGTCCTTTATTGCATTCTTCACTCTGTCTATGTATGAGCTAGTTTTACAGTAGCTTAATTATTTGGCTTTAAAAGAAGACCCAAATTCTAGCAGGGTAATTCCCCCTTTATACTCTTCTTTAGAAATATTTTGCTATCCATGGCTTTTTGCATGTCTATATAATTTTAAAATAATTTTTTATCAGTTTCAGTGAAAAAGTACTCTTTAAATTTAGATTGAAATTGCATTGTAGCTATAGATCATTTTGGGGAGGATTGACAACTTCATAATATTAACTATTCCTATCGGTGAAGACTGTGTAGCTTTCTTTAATTTTTTTGTTTTATGTTTTTTCTCACAGAACTTATAAACATACTTTTTTAGATTTATTCATGTTTTTGATCTTATTGTAAATGACTTTTAAAATTTGTCTTGTAGATTTTTTTGCTTGTATCTAGAGATGGAATTGACTTTTGTACTAATATTTTGATCATATATCTTGTCATTTTGCTAAATTCTTCAAATGTAGTATATAAATATGAAAGAATGAATGTGCACAGCATGGGAAGCACAGTAGAAGGAACCCATTAAGTTTTCCCAGAATACTTCAGTTTTCCAGAATACTTCTGAGGTGAAAGTAACATTTTTTAATTTTAAAAAGAAAACACGTTTATAAAAATTCAAACTATACAGAAGTACATAAAGGGAAAGAACTCTCTATTCCACCACCTCATTCTATGGAAATGATGATTATTTGCAGTATATTCTTCTAAAACTCATTCCATTTCTGTCTCTGAACACTTCCTTTGTGTATATATCTGTTGTTGCTGAACAGGGATAGTAATTTACATATTATTTTATTCCAAATAGCTATTTTGGATTATTAAAATGTCAAATTGATGTACATTTTTATTATAACTCTAAACTGTAATTGATTCTCTCATTCAGAAGCACTCTAACAGTATTTTAGTTTAAGGATCCTAAGTTTTATTATGATTCATAATATGATACATCATAAGTCTTAAATCATTGGTTTCTAATAACCCTATAAAAAGGAGAAATTCTTTGGTCAACATCTCCTTGTCTGAGATGATATATTAGACACAGCTCACTACACTACCACAATATTATGAACCACCTTATTTCATGGCAAAGCATTTATTTGATGCTCTGTTCAAAGAAGTTACCTTGTCAAAAATAAGAACATCACTACTCACTAGTAATCTTAATTTAAGTTTCAGTCCTTAAATGAGCATGTCTTTTGGTATTAATAATTGGCATAGAATTTGTGTTTCATCTGATTCGCATCTACAATAACTTAACTGCTGTATGATAGCGAACTATCGTATCCTCTTCATTATATTTTCCCTTTATGAAAACTAGATTTACCTAACTCTATCATATTTATTTCCTGCTATTTTATATTTCAATTATTTCACTAGTATTTATATATTTTATTTTTCCTGTTTCAGTTTTATCCTTTCATTTGGTTTGGGTATAGACAGTTTCTGACTTAGGATAGTTTGACTTAAATTTTTTGATGCGGCAATGATATGAAAGTGATATGCATTTTAGTGGAAACTGTAATTTTTTTTTTTTTTTTTTTGAGACAGAGTCTCACTTTATTGCTCAGGCTAGAGTGAGTGCCGTGGCATCCGCCTAGCTCACAGCAACCTCAAACTCCTGGGCTCAAGCAATCCTGCTGCCTCAGCCTCCCAAGTAGCTGGGACTATAGGCATGTGCCACCATGCCCGGCTAATTTTTTTTCTATATATATTTTAGTTGGCCAATTAATTTCTTTCTATTTATAGTAGAGATGGGGTCTCGCTCTTGCTCAGGCTGGTCTTGAACTCCTGAGCTCAAAGGATCCGCCCACCTCGGCCTCCCAGAGAGCTAGGATTACAGGCTTGAGCCACCGCGCCTGGCCAGTAACTGTAATTTGAGTACCCAT